>SJYX01019712.1:297450-315022 GCA_006410675.1 Oreotragus oreotragus | reverse complement strand
GGTCTTGTAGGTCTTCATAAAACCGTTCAACTTCAGCTTCTTCAGCATTACTGGTTGGGGCATAGACTTGGATAACTGTGATATTGAATGGTTTGCCTTGGAAACGAACAGAGATCATTCTGTCGTTTTTGAGATTGCATCCAAGTACTGCATTTCGGACTCTTTTGTTGACCATGATGGCTACTCCATTTCTTCTGAGGGATTCCTGCCCACAGTAGTAGATATAATGGTCATCTGAGTTAAATTCACCCATTCCAGTCCATTTTAGTTCGCTGATTCCTAGAATGTCGACGTTCACCCTTGCCATCTCTTGTTTGACCACTTCCAATTTGCCTTGATTCATGGACCTGACATTCCAGGTTCCTATGCAATATTGTTCTTTACAGCATCGGATCTTGCTTCTATCACCAGTCACATGCACAACTGGGTATTGTTTTTGCTTTGGCTCCATCCCTTTATTCTTTCTGGAGTTATTTCTCCACTGATCTCTAGTAGCATATTGGGCACCTAACGACCTGGGGAGATTCTCTTTTGATATCCTATCATTTTGCCTTTTCATACTGTTCATGGGGTTCTCAAGGCAAGAATACTGAAGTGGCTTGCCATTCCCTTCTCCAGTGGACCACGTTGTTGGTGGTCCTCAAGGTAGTGATGTGAATAAATTATATTTTGAAATATCTGCAATGCACATGTGATATGAAATGATCTGTGATTTCTATTGGGGACCAAGTTAACTACTGCTGATCTACTGTGATTTGTTGCCTATATTCATAATGGAAGGAAATGCTGATTTTACTGAGAGATTGTGAAAACTGAGATGTAATTTTGTTTTCCATCCAAGTTTAGCCCTCTGAATTCAGTCTACTCTGTTCATAGACCTCTGCCCTAAAAGGATGGTCCACAAATGGAAAATTGCACGTATACTTTTACATGTGTTTGAGACAGTGCAGTTTTCTAGGGAAAAGGACATTGTTTTTATGAAATTCTCAATGGATTCTTATCTCAAAAGATTTAGTCACAAATGTAGGGGAGAAGACATTTCTTTCCCTGTTCTTACCCTCATGAATGATGGTAAATGGATGATTTGTTTTAAATAAAAGTATCAGATAGTTGATAACCCGTCACTTTTTGAATTCATTCAATAAATATTTTTTTGAGTGTCTCCTATGTGCCAGGAACTGTTTTACATGCTGGGAGACAGGCCCCAAAACAAAAAAGACCAAGTATTCCAGTTCTTAGGAGGGTTACAAATATATAAAAATAAGTAAGTAAGTATAATAGATAAATAGATATAATTTTAAGTATTGATGAATACTTTGGAGAGAAAGAAAGCAGACAAAGTGGAGTAAATCACTTCTAGAATAGCCTGCTATTTGGCCTGCCACTCAACTACATATTTAGTTGAGTCAAAGAAACACTGAGCCCTTTCAGTTTTCTAGAAGTTGCAGAATGGAGAGAAGGATAATTGTCTATAAATATAGAATCAAGAATGAATGTGAAACTTAGAAGATTGCCTTAGATAAAAACCCTGGTCAGAAGTAAAACATGAATGTTTCTTAAACGTTACTTCATGCCTGGTTTTAATATTTTCATGGTGTGAGAAAGTTTTCTATCTGGCTTTGACTCTTGACTCCCTATAGCTTTAAATTGCTTGCCTCAGTCAGAATGAATATTTGGAGCTCTGCAGATCAGTAGACTTTATTTCAGTTAGTTGCTTATTTGAAGCTCTTTTGGGGGGTGCTTTTTGGTGACTGACATTCTCAGTCTACACTTTACTTCTAGGTTGAATTTATTACTGTTGTTTTTTAAAATTTTAATATCCTGCCATCCAAACAAGTCCACAAAAAGAAACCCCGTTCATTTAAAATGTATATTCTTGATTACTCTCTGTCCTCCCACAATATTCAGACTCCAACTAGTCTGATATGGGCATCAGCCAATCAAAGAAGACAGTGCAGTGAAGAGTTGATGATCAGCCCCATCTCTTCACTGTCCTGATTGAGTCCTTGTCAGTGTTCAGACTTATAACTAGTACATACGAGTTTCTGTCTCAACCTTTTTCATGTATCATTATTTCCTGTGACTTTTGTAAATCACCTATGGTGTACACAGTTTTTTTACACGATGCGGGAAGGTAGAGTTCTTTCCAACTTTCGAAGTTATGAAAAGGGTTACTATTAACATCGTTGGGCATATTGATTTGAGCTTCCCAGGTGGAGCTAGTAGTAAAGAACCTGCCTACCAATGCAGGAGACATAAGAGCTGCAGGTTCGATCCCTGGTTGGGAAGACCCCCTGGAGGAGGAAATGGCAACTCACTCCAGTATTCTTGCCTGGGAAATCCTATGGATAGAGGAGTCTGGTAGGCTACCGTCTGTGGAGTCGCTTCTGTCTTGACCTTTTTCATATATCATTATTTTCTGCGACTTTTGCATATCACCTATGGTGTACTTGGTTTTGTTATGTGATGTGGGGAGGTAGAGTTCTTTCCAACTTTCAAAGTTATGGAAAGAGTTGCTATAAACGTCGTTGGACATACTGATTTGTTTTTTCTTTTTGAATCATTTCCATGGAAATATGAAACCACTACTTAACCGAGGTGAGGAAAGAGTAGTCTTAGCACCAGCTGTTCACCATGCCCCCTTCACCTGTCCATCACTGCTGTTCTTTCTAGCATGGGGAATTTCAAATTGAGGTCAGGATCTTTGAAGCATTTTCAGGACTCTGAGAGTTCTTTGTGGGAATTCTGTGGGAATAAAGTCTTCTGTGTTTTTGTTTTAGTGATCCTTTAAAAATGTATATGCCTTTAAAAATGTATATACCTGTATTCTATATAATATGAAGCATCTTATAACTGAGTTGCAGAGTTTCCAGGTAGTAATACTTTAATTCTCATAAGCTATGAGTAAAGAATTAATTTATGAGATGGAATCAAGCTCTGAGGTGGCATTAATATAAATATGTGACCAAGATACACTGTGAGTGAAAAACAATGTTTTAAATGCAGAACTCAGTGAAAATATTCACAAGGCAACATAGCATGTGTTCAGATCTCCAAGACTCCTGAAGGATGTACCACTGTTAGTATTGCAAGGAAGGAGATTCTTGCAGGCAAGAGAAACTCTATCTTTATAGAGTTTCTTCTGTACTAAAGTCAGAGAGAGAGCTGTGATTGGAAAGGTCTGCCCAGGAACTCCTCAGATGTTGACAGGATTCTTTTCTGACATGAGTGGTATCACACAAGGATTTGTTTCATCATTATTAAACTGAACAATTGTATATATTTTATACATATTTTTAAAATGTGCAAATAATTTTCAAAAAAGTTTTACTAGAGGAAAAAAATCAAATGACTTCATTTGCAGCCCTGATACAGTTCTGTGTGGAACTTCCCAATAAGGTTTGGGAACAGAGAAGAGGGAAGGACACCTCTGCAATGTTGGTGCTTCCCAGAGTTGGATTCTAAGAGAAATCCTGTGATCTAGAGAGTAGGCATTAACTAAATGATCTGTATGATTTGGTGGGAAGAGTGGATGGAGAGGGTGTGTGTGTGTGTGTGTGTGTGTGTGTGTGTGTGTGTGATGGAGAGAGATGGACACAGCAAAGGATGTGAGGAGAAAGGTTTAAATGAAAACAGAGCAGAAGTTGCCACTCCTAAATTAAATAAAAATTAGGGTGTTTAGATGGCACCATTACCTAGTTTCCTCCACTTACAGGAGTACTATGTAGTAAATGGTTATAGTTATTTTGCTTTTTGATTGAGAAATAACCTTTTCATTTTTCAGAATTCTCAGTGAAAATTCTTTGACTGAATTACACAAGGACTCATTTGAAGGCTTGCTATCCCTCCAATATTTGTAAGTTAATTAGTGAATCATATTTATTTATGAGATCTTCTCTATAAAAAAACTACAGAGTTCAAATTAGATAATCTCTTCAATTTCTTCCACCCATACAATTCTACAATTTTGTAAGTCTGTGTAGGGCCCAAGCCCATCTCTACCATTAAATACCTTCTAAACATTTTTAAATTTAATTATTTAGACAAGATGCAGATAGGAAAATACCCCTTGGTTGTAGAGGAAAAGAGGTAATGGGATCTGAGCAATTATAGACTCCCATGTCTATAACATTATATATAAATGTTCATATACTATCTGCTTGTATTTTGTTCATGACTCAGATCTGACCCATGATCCATTTTTATACAGCCCATAAGTTAAAAATGATTTTTAAAGAGTTGTAAATGAAAAAAAAAAAAAGAGAGAGAGAGAGAGAGAAACAAATATATGTGACAGAGACTGTGTGGCCTGCAAAGCCTAAGATATTTACTCCCTGGCCTCTCTGGAAAAGGTTTGAAAAACTTGTTTTACTAAAATGAGAGGAATTAAAGTTAACTTTGATTCCCACAGGGAATTTTGCATTTTGCATTTCTTTCCCACAGGAAAGAAAATATAGAGCACTTACATTAGTTTGAATGCCATTAACTCATGATTTTGATAATTTAAGCTAAGCTAAAACTGGATCAGTCAGTTCAGTTCAGTTGCTCAGTCATGTCTGACTTTTTGTGACTGGATGAATCGCAGCACGCCAGACCTCCCTGTCCATCACCAACTCCCGGTGTTCACTCAGACTCACGTCCATGGAGTCAGTGATGCCATCCAGCCATCTGATCCTCTGTCGTTCCCTTCTCCTCCTGCCCCCAGTCCCTCCCAGCATCAGGGTCTTTTCCAATGAGTCAACTCTTCGCATGAGGTGGCCAAAGTACTGGAGTTTCAGNGTCATCTGCATATCTGAGGTTATTGATATTTCTCCCGGCAATCTTGATTCCAGCTTGTGCTTCTTCCAGCTCAGCGTTCCTCATGATGTACTCTGCGTATAAGTTAAATAAGCAGAGTGACAATGTACAGCCTTGACGTACTCCTTTTCCTATTTGGAACCAGTCTGTTCCATGTCCAGTTCTAACTGTTGCTTCCTGACCTGCATATAGGTTTCTCAAGAGGCAGGTCAGGTGGTCTGGTATGCCCATCTCTTTCAGAATTTTCCACAGTTGATTGTGATCCACACAGTCAAAGGCTTTGGCATAGTCAATAAAGCAGAAATAGATGTTTTTCTGGAACTCTCTTGCTTTTTTGATGATCCAGCAGATGTTGGCAATTTGATCTCTGGTTCCTTTGCCTTTTCTAAAACCAGCTTGAACATCTGGAAGTTCACGGTTCACGTACTGCTAAAGCCTGGCTTGGAGAATTTTGAGCATTACTTTACTAGCGTGTGAGATGAGTGCAATTGTGTGGTAGTTTGAGCATTCTTTGGCATTGCCTTTCTTTGGGATTGGAACGAAAACTGACCTTTTCCAATCCTATGGCCACTGCTAAGTTTTCCAAATTTGCTGGCATATTGAGTGCAGCACTTTCACAGCATCATCTTTCAGGATTTGAAACAGCTCAACTGGAATTCCATCACCTCCACTAGCGTTGTTCATAGTGATGCTTTCTAAGGCCCACTTGAATTCACGTTCCAGGATGTCTGGCTCTAGGTGAGTGACCACACCATTGTGATTATCTTGGTCATGAAGATCTTTTTTGTACAGTTCTTCTGTGTATTCTTGCCACCTCTTCTTAATAACTTCTGCTTCTGTTAGGTCCATACCATTTCTGTCCTTTATCAAGCCTGTCTTTGCATGAAATATTCCCTTGGTATCTCTAATTTTCTTGAAGAGATCACTAGTCTTTCCCATTCTGTTGCTTTCTTCTATTTCTTTGCATTGATCGCTGAGGAAGGCTTTCTTATGTCTCCTTGCTATTCTTTGGAACTCTGCATTCAAGTGGGTATATCTTTCCTTTTCTCCTTTGCTTTTCGCTTCTCTTCTTTTCACAGCTATTTGTAAGGCCTCCCTAGACATCCATTTTACTTTTTTGCATTTCTTTTCCTTGAGGATGGTCTTGATCCCTGTCTCCTGTACAGTGTCATGAACCTCCGTCCATAGTTTATCAGATGCTATTAAAACAGTGCTGTTTAAACGGCACCTTGAAGGGCCATTGGTATCATCACATAGACATCTTGGTAAGAATAAGCTTGCAAAAAGGAAAGTGAGAGAAAGATAAAACACAGGAAAATGTTAAATATTTAACTTTAAACACTGAAATATTAAATATTTAAGCAGATGAACTAGGTAAACAGTACTTTGTCAAGAACACATTAAGTTATCAAAAGAACAGACTGTTGTTAAGGATTTCATGCAGCAATTGCATGAAATTAAAAATGTTAAAGATGGTGTATAAGTGGTATATTTAGAAATGTTTACACTAAATAAACATATAAGAAATGCCCCTAACTTCACTAGGTACAAAACAAAAATCTCTCCAGCCTCTGTTTTTTGGCCACACTGTGTGGCTTGCAGGATCTTAGTTCCTCCACCAGGGATTGAATCCAGGCCCCTGGCAGTGGAAGTGCTGAGTCCTAACCACTGGACCTCCAGGGAATACCCTCTCTAGCTTCTTTATCCAAGAAGAAATGCTTGCATAATGTTTTTGTTTATTTGGGATAAGGAGATACCATGTTCTTTGCTTTAAAAGCTCAATTTTTGTCCTTTGTCCATGGCATCCAAGATATGTATGTTATTAACCCTTATTAAGCCAATTTATGATGCTGTTTAACAAGTAGATTATTTTTGCAAATATAAAAGAGTTAAGGGAGATGAGTATATAAAGAATCTCACCTCACCCTAACAATAGTTCTTTAATTATCAAACCTTCAAAGCCTTAGGGCAACCATTTTCTTTTTTTCCTGTCTGGGCCCTAAACCTTACAAACACAGTTTGAAGAAAAACAAAGATACCTACTCAGTGGATTAGGCCCTTCATTCAGTTCAGTTCAGTCGCTCAGTCATGTCCGACTCTTTGCGACCCCATGAATCGCAGCACGCCAAAGATCAAACCAGTTAATCCTAAAGGAAATCAACCCTGAATATTCATTGGAAGGACTGATGCTGAAGCTAATGCTCCAGTGGTTTGGCAGTCAGATGCAAGGAACCAAATCATTGGAAAAGACCCTGATACTGGGAAAGACTGAAGGCAGGAGGAGAAGGGGGTGGCAAAAAATGAAATGGTTGGATGGCATCACCAACTCAATGGAGATGAGTTTGAACAAACTCCAGGAAATGGTGAAGAAAAGGGAAGCCTGCTTTACTGCAGTCTATTGAGTCACAAAGAATCAGACACAACTTAGCGGCTGAACAACAATGTCCCTCTTATTGACCTAACTACAGATTTTCTCTGAGTAATCTTTTAGCCTGCACACCTACAGTACAGCGCCCAATACAGTAAGAGATCATTCCTACTTCCACCTTATTCTTTAAGACTCAGCTCAGGCCACCTCTTTGTTTACTGAGTTCCCCTCACTACCCACCCTTGAGCTGAGGTGCCTCCTCCAGACTGCATGTTACTATTTACATGATGAGGTCTGTGAGAGCAGGAGCTGAGCATTTATTTTGGTTGTTGTGTTCTTAGTGCCTAGCATCATGTTGGGAATATAATAGCGATTCAATAAATATTTTATTGATAGTTTTTCATAGAGTTCTGATCTGGAATTTGTGTGGACAATTGAAATTCTGAAAATAAATTTAAAACTTTTTCCTCACATTCAAGTTGCACGTTCTTAGGTTTACAGCAAAGCCACTTTGGCTACATTTCATTATTGAACCAAAAGTTTTCATTTTACTATTTTTGTTTTGTTGTTGATTTTGTTATTTTAACTCTAAACCTTCCAGATGTCTTTTGGCATCTTCATTTGGTATGATCCTAGAATAGTAGAAGGAAAAGAATTAAAGAAATCGATAAAATTCTTTCCATTCACCCTCTCAGTCTGGATTGAAATCTCCATATAGAATGTCTGTTGAATACCTCCAGGGATGAGAAGTTTTGGTAGAGCAGGCAGGCATATTCTTTACCATATACAGGGAAGTCCCTGGAATACTGACAGAATCTGGCAAAACTCATAGATGTAAGGAATAGAATATAAGAAATCAGAAGATAATTCTCTGTTGATATATGGAATCTCTGGTGGAATATGTTACAAGGTGTGATATTTTTTTTAAAAATTAAGCAAATTATATTTGCAATAAGAAAACCACAGGTCAACAGGAAGATACATGGAAATTTACTTTCATTTTATAGTACAGTATACTGAAGAGTATGAAATGTTCACATTTTTTAAAATTTGGAAAGTTCAGAATCTGGTTGTTTGAATAATGTAAACTGTTTAAACAGAGTTTATCTCCTTTCTGATTAAACTTGAGCTTTGGAGAATTGCAATATATTTCTCTTCTTTTTGATGTATTTATCTTTTATCTGTGTAATGCATGTTGTTGGTGGTGGTCAGTCGCTAAGTCATTCTGATTCTTTGTGACCCCATGGATTGCAGCATGCCAGGCGTCTCTGTCCCCCACTATCTCCTGGAGTTTGCTCAAATTTATGTCTGTTGAGTTGGTGATGCTATGTAACCATCTTATTTAAAATTAAAATGATTTTTCTTCACTAATCATGAATGATCTGAAAAAAAAAAAAAGAACAGTTCTGTTTACAGTAAATCAGAAGAATAAAATAATCATATTAACCAAGGAGGTAAAGACTTATACCATGAGAACTTTACATTGCTGAAAGAAATTAAAGAAGATCTATAGAAATGGTAAGACATCCTTTGTTCATCACTTAGAAGGCTTAATATTGGTAAAATATCAGTAATACCCAAAGCAATCTACAGATTCAGTGCAACCTGTATCAAAATTTCAATGATATTTTTTGTAGAAATAGAAAAATTTGTTCAAAAATTCATATGGAATCTCAAGGAACCTTGAATTGCAAAACTGACTTGAAAAAGAGGAACAAAGTTAGAGGACTCACACTTCCTGATTTCAGATTTTTCTGCAAAGCTATAGTAATCAAAAGCATACACTGTCCTTAGTGACATAAAGACAGACCTACTAACCTATGGGGCACACTGGAGAGGCCAGACATAAGTCCTTGCGTATATGGCCAAATGATTTTCTGTAAGGATGCCAGTTCTCTGTTCAATGAGAAAAAGATAGTCTTTTCAACAGATGGAGTTGGGAAAACTGGAAATTCACATGCAAAAGAATGAAGCTTAACCCTTATCTAAACACTATATGCAAAAATTAACCCAAAATGCATCAAACAGACAAAACTAAAATTCTTAGAAAAAGCCTCATGATGTTGGATTTGGCAGTTATTCTTGGATATGGCACTAAAGGCATGGGAAACAGAAGAAAAAATAATTTAAATCTTATCAAAATTAGAAAAATTCTGTATCCGAGGACAGTATTAACAGAATACACAGTCAACAGGATGATAGAGAAGAATTACAAATCAAATATCTGCTAAGGGGGTGAATATTTCAGACTATATAAGGAACTCCTAAAATTCAACAACAAAAAGCAAGCAAACCAAATCAGAAATGGGCAAAGGACTTGAATAGAAATTTCTATGAAGAAGATAAATAAATGGCCAATAAGCACATAAAAAGATGCTCAACATTACTAATCATTCAGTTCAGTTCAGTCACTCAGTCATGTCCCACTCTTTGTGACCCCATGAATCGCAGTACACCAGGCCTCCCTGTCCATCACCAACTTCCGGAGTTGACTCAAACTCATGTCCATCGAGTTGGTGATGCCATCCAGCCATGTCATCCTCTGTAGTCCCCTTCTCCTCCTGCCCCCAGTCCCTCCCAGCATCAAGGTCTTTTCCAATGAGTTAACTCGTCGCATGAGGTGGCCAAAGTACTGGAGTTTCAGCTTTAGCATCAGTCCTTCCAATGAACACCCAGGACTGATCTTTAGAATGGACTGGTTGAATCTCCTTGCAGTCCAAGGGACTCTCAAGAGTCTCCTCCAACATCACAGTTCAAAAGCATCAATTTTTCGGCACTCAGCTTTCTTCACAGTCCAACTCTCACATCCCTACATGACCACTGGAAAAACCATAGCCTTGACTAGATGGACCTTGTTGGCAAAGTAATGTCTCTGCTTTTCAACATGCTGTCTAGGTTGATCATAAGTTTCCTTCCAAGGAGTAAGCACCTTTTAATTTCATGGCTGCAGTCACCATCTGCAGTGATTTTGGAGCCCCAAAAAATAAAGTCAGACAGTGTTTCCACTGTTTCCCCATCTATTTGCCATGAAGTGATGGGACCGGATGCTATGATCTTTGTTTGCTGAATGTTGAGCTTTAGGTCAACTTTTTCACTCTCCTCTTTCACTTTTATCAACAGGCTCTTTAGTTCCTCTTCACTTTCTGCCATAAGGGTGATGTCATCTGCATATCTGAGGTTATTGATATTTCTCCCAGCAATCTTGATTCCAGCATGTGCTTCTTCCAGCCCAGCATCTCTCATGATGTACTCTGCATATAAGTTAAAAAAGCAGGGTGACAATATACAGCCTTGACGTACTCCTTTTCCTATTTGGAACCAGTCTGTTCCATGTCCAGTTCTAACTGTTGCTTCCTGACTTGCATATAGGTTTCTCAAGAGGCAGGTCAGGTGGTCTGGTATTCCCATCTCTTTCAGAGTTTTCCACAGTTTAGTGTAATCCACAGAGTCAAACGTTTTGGCCTAATCAATAAAGCAGAAATAGATGTTTTTCTGGAACTCTCTTGCTTTTTCAGTGATCCAGCGGATGTTGGCAATATGATCTCTCATTCCTCTGCCTTTTCTAAAACCAGCTTGAACATCTGGAAGTTCACGGTTCACGTATTGCTGAAGTCTGGCTTGGAGAATTTTGAGCATTACTTTACTAGCGTGTAAAGATACTCAACATTACTAATCATTCAGTTCAATCATTAGGAAAATGCAAATCAAAGCCACAATAACATACCACTTCATACCTATTAGGATGGCTTTTATTAAAAAGCAAACAAACAAAAAACTGAAAACAGGTGTTGGCAAGGATGTGGAAGAATTGGAACCTTTGTGCATTGCTCATGGAAATATAAAATGATGTAGCCATTGTGGAAAGCAATATGTCTTTTCCTCAAAAAGCTAAACCTTTCAGGACTGCCCTGGTGGTGAACCTGTATAGGAATCCCGCTGCCAGTGCAGGGGACACAGGCTTGGTCCCTGGCCTGTGACGATTCCACATACCACAGAGCAACTGAGCTCAGTCACCGCGGCTACTGAGCCCATGTTCTGGAGCCCACGAGCTGCCACCCCTGAGCCCACGCGCCACAACTGACTGAAGCCTCACCCTCTCGGGCCCGTGAGCCACAGCTGATGAGCCCCTTCTGCTGCAACTACTGAAGCCATTCGCTTGGAACCTGTGCTCTGCAACAAGAGAAGCAGTGAGAAGCCCGTTTGCTGCAAGTAGAGAAAATCTGTGCAGCAGTGAAGGCCAGTACACCCTAAAGTGAAAAAATAAAAACAAGTTTAAACACCAAACATTTTATCCAGCAGTTTCACTTCCGGGTATATACACAAACTAACTTAAAGCGGGGATTGAACAGGTATAGTCATTCACCATTTTCATAGCAACATTATTTACGGTAGCCGAAAGGTAGAAGCGTTCGCACACGTCCATCAGTAGATGAATGGACAGCTAAGAGGCGTGTGCGCGCAGTGGGGTGCTGGGTGGTGTTCGGCCTCCTGAGGAGGGCAGCTCGATGTGTGCGACAGCGTGAGTGAGCCCTGAAGGCTCTGGGCTGCGTGAAGGAAGCCGGACACAAAACGGCAGTTTCTGTTTGCTTCCACTCATGCAAGGTAGTTGGAAGGACCACATAGAAGGCAGAATAGCAGAGCCCTCCGCAAGGCTTGGGGAGGGAGGCAGTGGGGCGCTCTTACTGGTTGTGGGAAAATGAAGGGTCTCTGGAGATGGATGGCGGCAGTAGTTGCACAAGTGTGTGCACTTGGTGCCACTGAGCTGAACACTTAAAAATGGCTGCAATAGTAAACTTCGTATTATGTGTATTTTACCACAATTTAAAACTGAAAACAACAAAGGAAGGACTTAGGGAAAATGCAGAGTGGCTGCTAATGAATATCAGGCTTCTTTTTGGGGTGATGGAAATATTCTAAAATTGGTGGTGATGGCTGCCCAATCCTGGTAATATACTGAATGCCCTGAATTATATGCTTTAAACAGGTGAATTGTGTGGTATATGAATTATATCTCAATAAAGCTGTTACTTATAACAGACTGTATATTAATACTCCCCATACCCACCTCCAAGAGACCGCTTTCAACAAGTTGACTTTATTTTTCTGGCTCTTTGCCTCCGTGTTTCTAAGTAGCATGTTTATATTACTGCTCCTTAACTGACCTATTTTTCACTTTACCTGTTGACCCTCTTTGTATGCAACCCTGTTAAAACCTCTCCTCTTCACGCCTTTTTCTTTCCTCATAATTGTTACATCTTATATCAGTATTTTATTGTTTGACGCTGAGCCATGTGCTACTGTTTTACATTTCTTTTTTCTTTTTTTCTGGGGTTAATGATTGTCTTGCCTCCTGATCAGCTTTTCATAGGCCTAATGCTGCTTCTTCCATATATTTCAGTCAGTGTGTTTCAAGCCCGTACAGGCTGCCTAAAAACTTAGACATGGTTGTAAGCCTCTGTCAGTTCTGCGTCTTTCCCGTTTGGAAACTGGCCTTGGCAGTCTGGAGAGCTTGCTTCGTTGGCCTGCACGGCAGCTGTCCTTGGAAATTCCTTCTTTGTTGAACCTTTTTTTAAAAAAACATATTTAGTAATCTCTCTATATTCACATGCTCAGGGTGAACTCACCCCTAAGCCCTGAAACAACAACAAAAATATATTACTTAGATGTTTTATAATTTTGGTATCTGAAATAAAGACAAATAGAAAACTATGTCAAAACATTAAAAAGTTGCAATTTTCATTAAAAGTATTTACATTTGTATCCTAATGCCAAATTTACAGATAATTCTTTTAAATAGAATACTCTGAAATACGAAAATAATTTAAAAAAATTGTTAAATATCCACAACATATTCATGAATGAAATTCCAGATATGAGTTACTGTTCCAAGTTTAGAGATTTATGAATGGCCAAGGCAGCCTACAGTTCCTTGTTACTTTTTTATCCTTTATTCTTGGTTCCTTAATAGTATATAACTCTGTAAACCTTTTAGATGGCCACTGATCACTGCCAGGAATCATTTAAGCATAAACGCATAATTCTTCTGTAACCAGCAAGATCAACCTATTAAATGCAATCAGTTTTATCAGTCACTAAATTAAGTGTTTTTACAAACGTCTTGTTTACGTTACAATATATAGAAAACATTACATGTATGTTTCTTAAAATTTTTGATTGGAGAGAAAAGGATAATTTCTTGGTAAACTTTTCTCTTTCCATGTAAAGGCGTGTTTTTTGTGTACTTCAGCAACGGGTTAGAAGGTCATGGCAACACCTTTTTGAACCAGGAAGAATTATTTTGTAATTACCTTGGCATCTGTACTCTCTTCTATCTAGTAGTTTTACATTATCTTTTCCCCTGTACTTTTAAGTTTTTCAACAGTATAATTTTGAAGGTAATTCTCTTCATCAGTACTTTGAGTCATACACATGAGAAAGTATTAGTTCACCGAAAGCAGAGACTAATAAGCTCACTGTCACTAATTTGCCAGGAAGTACCTTGCTCAAAAAGCTGTTAGGTTTTTTTTTAAATTATATATTCTGTTGTTTTACATGGTTTGAAATTAAAATTTCTTACATTAACTGTATGGTACAAATTTCATCAGTTCCCTGAGTTTCTAGTGGGCCTCCTTGAAGCCTGCCTGTCACACACCCAGGCGGAAGGCGTACCCTTGGGCACGGGCCAGGCACGGATGGGAGGGGCAACCTTCTTTGGGTCTCTAGTGGGCCGGGCACCTGCGGATCACAGGCCTGGACTCGAAGATGGCCTTTCCAAGCACGTTTGGACAGATGCTGACTTTTCCTTATAGCTATCTGGCTCTGAAGCCCGGCAAGCCACTCCCACAGGCTGAGGGGGCTGGGTTGGTTGGGGGCTGGTGAGGAGGGGTTTGGCTTCGTCATTTTACTTGGCTTTTCACTAACGTATGGTATAACGTGTTGAGAAAGAAAGAACATACAGTTCCAGTTTCCACAGATCCCACCAGGTCAGGGTGATGGGCCGAGCGGAGGCTCAGAGGCGCCTTTGAATGTTACACAGGATGGAGGTCACTCCATCTGCCCCAGGGGCTTAAGGAAGGGCCTTTCTAACTGAAATACCTGAAACCTTTTTTTCTTGAATCCTACTTACTTCTTTTACTTGATTTACTCTCTTATGTGGTAAGGCACCTCCTCCATAATTTCAAGGCCCTACATGTATGAAAATATTTTTGGTTTATCCTTACTCCTTGTAGTTTGGTTAGATTATAGAAATCTAGATTGAAAAATCGCTTTCCTTTAACAATCTGAGGACGCTGCCCTACTGTCTTCTTAGCACGCAGCTTTGCTGTTTAGAAGTCAGGGACATTCTGGTTCCCATTCCTTTGTATGGGATCTACTTTCTCCCTTGGGAACTCTTGGGTCTTCTCTTTTTCCCTCCCAATTTCTGATATTCTGAAATTTCATGATGCTGTGTCTTGGTGTGGTTTGTTGCTGTGGTTGAAGTGGGCATTTCATTTCAGTGGGTCCTTTCAGTCAGGAGAGTCATGTCCTTCAATAATGGGAAACTCAAATGTCTCTTTTTATGATTCCCTGCTCTCCATTGTCTACTCCCATTTCTAGAACTTCCAGCTTTTTTTGACCCTTGTAGATAACCCTCTGATTTTCTTTTCTTTTCTTTATTTTTGTCTGTTTAATCCGTTTTCTGGAAATCTCCTTGCCCTTGTCATTGACTCTGTTGAATTTACGCCTCACCTCTCATGCCTTAAATTATGAAGGCTCAAGTTGCCGGTCGTTGCTGTTCTGTGGCATTCTGTTCATAGACTGAATACAGTGCTTGCTCACCTCTCTCTGAAGATATTACCAGTATTTTTATACAATTATTGGGCTTCCCTGTTGGCTCGTGGTGAAGAATCTGCCTGCAGTGAAGGACACGCAGGAGGCCCAAGGGTCAGGAATATCCCCTGGAGAAGGAAACGGCTACCCACTCCAATTCTTACTTGAAAAATTCCGTGGACAGAGGAGCCTGGCAGGGTCCAGTCCAAAGGGTCAGACGTGACTGAGCCCGCTGGTCTGCTTATGCTTGGCTTTGCTGGGTCTTCGCTGCTGCGCTGAGCAGGTCTGCTCGCTCTAGTGTCGCTGTGCAGGCTTCTCCTTGCGGCCTCTCCGGGGGCGCACAGCCTCTAGGGCGAGGGGCCTCAGCAGTGGCAGCTCCAGGGCACATGCTCTAGAGTAGGTGCACGGGCTTAGTTGCCCTGCAGCACGTGAAGTCTTCCGGATCGCATCTCCCACGCGGGCAGGCGGATGCTTACCCAGGGCCACTAGGGAAGCCCGGAGGCACTGCCAGCATTTTCGAGTTTCCTTTGGCTCCTAGTACGATTGCTGTTTGCTCAGAGTCTTGAATGTTCGGGACTGGGGGCTTCATGCTGTATTTTAAGGATGAAGTACTGCCAGCCTGTTGGAAGCTCTGGGTGCATGATCCCCACATGTCGCTGATGGTTGCCATTCTAGGCTGGTCCCTGATGGACTAGTTTGCTTCCTTGAAACCCCTCATATATCAGTCTCTATCAAGATTGCTTCTCCAGGGAAGAATCTTTGATTTTCTTGCCTTTAGAAATGAGCAACTTGAGGGAAAGTCTGTGAGGGCCTGCATTCTAGAAACAGAATTGGGGGTGGAGTGGTGAGGAGGATCTCACCATGCTGAAGTATGTTTCCTTTCCTTCACACTGTCTGTGCCTCTGTAAGTCCTAAACTTTTCTGATTTAGTTTAATCCTACTTAGAAGTTATTTCTTACCCGTTAAGTGCATTAAAATAACACAATGTTTATCTTTTGTTAAACACATCAAAAAGATAAAGGAACTTCTGAAATTTTAAGTTGAAAGGATATATAGTAAAGGGCATATTTCATTTTTTTATCTAGTGAGTGCTTATTTAATCCTTTAACCTAACCCCCCAAGATAAATGATATTAATTTATATAAAAAATGAACTTGTTACTTTAAAATCATCCTAGTGATCTAATTTTAGTCTTTCTAGTTTTATCTATGCAACATAAAAATAGAACAGTACATTTTTACATGTGACTTTATCGGTTTAGAAAATATGACTTTACTAAGTTTTTTAAAGTAAAAGCTTTTTGCTTTATCAAAACATTCATTATAGAGGAAATAATTTGATTACACTTAGTATTTTTAAATGGAGTTTATATGACTATTTTTTTCCAGAAAATAAAGTTGTAGACATTTTATAGTTCTTTTTAACTCTTCTTTAGGTTGACAAAGTTTTAAATGAAGTGTGAAGCTCAATAAACTATCACAGAGTGAACCTCCCACATAACCAACCATCCAAATTATGAAATAGATCAACACTAGTACCACAGTGTCCCTCTGCGTGTCCCCTACCCCCAGTCTTTACCCCGTCGTCATCTGTGGGAGCACTGTCCTGATCATAGGTTAATGTCACCTGATTTTGAATTTCATATAAGTAGAATCATTTAATATTTTTTTTCTTGTGCTCGTTTGCTTTTTCTCTCAGTGGTGGTAGTGAAATTCGCTCATGTTGCGTGTGTATATACTGCTATGTACGTACAGCAGTATAGAATTCTGTTGTATGAATATACTCAAATTTCTTTTTTCCATTCTATCTGTGATGGGCATATGAGTTTCCAGTTTAGGACTATTAAGAATAAGGCTGCCATGAACATTCTGTGAACATTTTCTGGCCATATTTGTACATATTTCTGTTTTTATGAAAGACTGGTGATTCATTGACTCTTTTGTACATAATGAATGATTCCAAAGAAGTTTTACCAGTTTACACTCCCTTCAGTATTGTATGAGTGAGTTTCAGTTGCTCCACATACTTGCCAGCATTTGCTGTTGTAATTTTAATATTTAATTTTAGCCATTCTTTTGGGTGTGTGGTGTATATACACATATGGAAATTATAAAAGCAAATAGCCAAAAAATGTATGAAAAGATGCCCAACTTGTTAGTCATCAATCTCAGTTTTTTAAAATAATTTTACATCTTTGTTTTGTTTTACTTTGCTTTGCTATGGTAAAAATGACTATAATCCCCATATGTTAAATTCTGGCTTTGAATTTCTTTGTCTATTCCCATAAATTGCTTCCTTACATTGTTTTTCATTCAGAATTTAGAAGTCTTCATCTCCCTTTCTTGTAGTTCTTTCACTCCGGGTTATTTAAATGAAGGCACTAAATCTCATGGGTTCTTGAATAATTTCATAATCATTGATTTTTTTCTAACATTTAATGTGAAAAATTTCACACATAAGGCAAAAAATAATTTTGCTGTGAGCACCTGTATACCAGTCACCTAGTAGCTTTTACCACTGACATTTTACTATATGTACTTCTTCATCACATATCTATCCCTCCTTCCATTTCTGGCTAATTTATCCCTTTCCTTTGCA
>SJYX01019712.1:254950-292450 GCA_006410675.1 Oreotragus oreotragus | reverse complement strand
TGTGAAATATACCACCACATACAACCAAGCTCTTGAAGAATCAGGCATTATGTAACTACTGCCCAAATCAAGACGACCTTGGTAGTCCCCCTCCTCCCCAGGGCTGTCCTAGCTCAGTCGCAACCTCCTCCCTTTCCTACATCTGTGACCACGTTCCTGACTTTAAAGGCAATCACTCTTTTAGTCACACCCGCTCACACCACCTCCCCTTAAAGTCAGCTGTCTGTGCTCCCGCTGTACTTGTTTCAGCCATACTCCCGCGTGTGATGCTGGTTTACATCTGAGCGCCACACTTCGTCAAGCACTGACTTTGCTGTCTATCAATTCTAGGTCTGAACCTGGCTCTTAAGTATCTGTAACTCAGTGACTCAGTTAATCCTTTATGCATCTCAATTTTCTCATCAGTAGAAAAAATTATTAGTTTTATAGATACAATAACACAGATGTCTGACAAGGTGCCTGTCACAGCACATGTTCAATATGCTATTATTGTACTAATTCTTTAGAAAACTGTATGATTAAACCTCGTGAAGAATCCAGCAATTACTGGCACATAGTAGGTGTGCAGTTTAATCAATGTTAAGACCCTAAAAACAAGGGCAATCTTAAACGCTATCACAGTATCAAAGTAGGAACCAGAAGTAAACGAGCAGCTCAGACAGTGGAGGGACTATGACCTAGTACACTAGCAACGTGGCCTCACATCCAAGTTAAAAATGTGTATCTTGAGATTCAATGTAACCTTGTAACACAGAGATTCAGAGATAAGCCAGTGTTCATTAAAACACCTTTAAGAAAACTTCAAAACAATTTAAGATGTCCATCAACAGAGGAACACAACATAGCCCTAGAATATGGACATCACAATCTTCAATTTATTAAGGGGTACAGAAATACAGAAGAGTTTACAGACTATTATTCATGTGCTAGGGGAAAAGATTTGTGAAACCTATTTTCCTAGAGCCTTAAAAAGTGTTCTTATATTTTAAAGAATTTGGGAAAAATAACTTTCTGATGATTCTTTCTGCAGAGAAAAGTCAACTTAGGAAAACAATGGATTTTAAACTAAATGTAACAAGAAATTATACTTTGTGTATATAATTACATCTTAAAATTTTTTACAGGGAAATAAAAACTCTTCTAGGAATCAATCCACAGAAAATAATCTGAAATGGTATGATCTGTGTATAAGGAGGCTTACATCATTTATATTAGGACAACTTATATCTTACTAATTTCATTATTTAGTAAAAACATCTTAGTACCTAATATTGGAGGGCTGATTCCAGTAATGGTGTATCTGTGTGATAGTATATGGCTGTTAAAAACCACGCTGCACAATCATTAAAACGGAAAATTCTCAATACATCAAGTGAAAAGGATGTTAAAACATAGTTATGTGCAATTTGATCAGTGTTAGTAGTTATTACCTTTAAATGGTAGGATTAGGGACTATTTTTCTTACTTTTCCGCTCTTTAGATTACTTTTTAATAAAAGCATTTCTAATTTCCTACAATAATTATGTAACTACAAAAAATGCTGTTATAATACATGCTTATAGCTAACTTCAAGCTTTCTTTACAACCTGGACATTTATGTAACTATGATGCTAGTCCAGCTACTTTGGTACAAATCCAAGAAATACTGCAACCTGTCTGAAAAGTTAAAAATGAGGTGAAAGCCATCATTTCCCAGGAATCTTAATAAAACATTAAAGACACTACTGTGTTTATCAAAAGAATTTATTAGAAAATATTACATACTACATATCTGTTTAAAGAGTATTGTTTCAGTAGACAGCACTCCATCCTCATACTACAATGTCTCGTGGACCATGGAGCAACCACTTTTGTATGGAACATTTACGCAGTACATACTGTGGCCATTTAAAGGAAGATCATGGAAAAACTGTCGTCATCAGAGGGAAAACAATCCAAATTTTTGGAATGTTAAAATAACAAATAACTAATTTTAGTCTCAAAATTCTAGGCATCACTGTCGCCTAAAACATCAGTCAATGTGACTAGTAAGTTAGAGGGACCAAGGTTTCAAAGATCAAGTTAATACTGAATCTTCATATAGAACAAGAAATCTGCAACCCCACAAAATGTTTTCAGGTTTGTACACGTGCAACTTAATGTAAATTGCTGATAAAAGAATGGGGAATGTTAAAAAGCAATGTATTCTTTTTAACATAAAGCATGCACTTTCTAATACATTCTTAAATATTTCAGAGTTGATTCTAGTCCAATAATATTCTTATTTCAAGTACACTCTAACCAGTACCCCAACCAGAGTATATACCTGTTATTAAAAAAATGTGTATTAAGAACTCAATTAACTCATGGTACTGCTACCAAAGATATGAGACTTTAACTCTTGACCGTATCATTTATTTTTTTCAAAACTTTTAAACACGTTTGTACAAGCTAAATGGTACAAAGCAAATTTTAAACTTGTCACCCAACTCCCAAATGTCACTGAAAGACGTAGGAAAAATATGTTGTGTGATTAATCAACTTAGGCAATTTACTACAAAATTTTCTAAGTGTGAACTAGCTTTAATCCAAAATCGAAAGTTCACAGAACTGTTTTTTAGAAACATTAAGTTCTAAAACTTTAGAGTCCAAAACCAAAACAAATGAGGAGGTGTGTGTTGATAATTGAAACACTGTCTTAATATTTTATTAGAAGAAATATACTTTCAAAACTCTTGCCCCATCATAATCTTAACATAAACTTTAATTAAAAATATATATAAATCAGTAGAATACCATATTACAAACGCCCAGAAATGCACAATAAAAGAGCGCAAACTGCTTGCAAATATTTCTAACACTTTTTGGGATTATTCTCATAATCAAATAAAGATTATGAAATAGCACAATCAGTACTGGGGCCAACATTTCAAAACTCACCGATCAAAGCTAGCACCAGGAAAGTATTATACACACAAAACCGATAAAGAGAAGATCTTTACTTCAGAAAAGCACAGTCCTGGAGTACTGCTTTCACTATTTAGCTAGCTAAGGGTCAGCCTGTCTCGCTGAGGCGTGTATCTATCTTTATGCCATTAACATCTGATCCGAAGTGCTTTCCAGTCATTTGGTATCTATTGAAAATTGTTACTGGAATGAAACAGTTTATCATGGAGTTAATCCATTTTTTCTTCCAAGATGCCAAATAAAATAATAAGGCTAGAACATTTTAAACTTACTTTTAATAAAAATGAACATATTCTAGTACTTAAAAAACCCTCAGTCTCTAGCCCCTGAAAGCCTTACCAACACTCCATTATTTAATTCCTCTCCTTTTTCCAAAACACAGGTTTTAATGTCTAGAATTTTGTACACGGTTACCAAATTAACACTTTATTCACTGTAAAGCATTTGGAGATTTGCCCAAGTGTAAGAAGAATTTCATTAGTGAGTAACAGATGAGCAACAAAGTGAAAGCCCCTGAAGCGAATACCCTGCTTTTGCCTTAGACCCACGCAAGGGGATTACAAGTTAAAAGCAGTTCTCCAGTTGGCACAAGCAGTTTACCATTTCTGATGAGCAGAAGATATTATGGAAGAACATAATTTTTACAAAGTCAACACTTTTTCCAAACAGGTCTTCTAAATTCAACAGAGCTGAGACTGCCAAAGCTGTAAATCTAGCAAATCAAACGGCTTCATCTCAACTGGGGAAAAGGCACAAAAGAAAAACAAGCAGCGTAATGTTTATTTGGTGACACAATAGGTGAACAGTGTTCTAAAGTTTTGAACACTGAATTTTACTCGTGATAGTATCTTCTACCTAAGCAATCTATTCAGATGTGTGCTTTAAAAATACATATTAAGAACCCTGCAACTGGTATGTTCTATTAGAAATATTATTCATGGTAATACATTATTTATCTTTCTATAATTAGAAAAATCCTAAGACCATTTTCTATTTTTAGCCTGGCAGAATAAATGTATTATATCTCTCTTCCACAACCAGTGCACTCTGAAGTTTCTAATTTATGCACTCCATTGTTCAAAAACCTGTACATCTTCCAGCATCCACAGTATAACACAGTCCTAGTAAAAATGCATATTCCTTTAAACCCTTTACTTTCCCTTGAATTTTATTTGGGGGGAGGGATGGAGGAAA
Source organism: Oreotragus oreotragus (assembly GCA_006410675.1). Taxonomy (NCBI): domain Eukaryota; kingdom Metazoa; phylum Chordata; class Mammalia; order Artiodactyla; family Bovidae; genus Oreotragus; species Oreotragus oreotragus. The sequence goes on along the minus strand of SJYX01019712.1, from coordinate 288,310 downwards.
GATATAGATATTGCGGTGCAGAACTATATTTATTTAGAACAAAACATTATATCCTACATTAAAAAAGATAATTTTATCAAAACCAAATTTCAATCACAGTTATGTATGATTTTCAGTTAAAGGTACATGTTGAAATTGCACTTTAAAGATATCTCGTCAGTGTCCTTTCTAATGCTCCCATTTCAGCACATGTTTTTATCAGCAGACATAGGTTCTTCCAGAGTTTTCTTTTGGCTTCCCTTCCGTGAATATTTGTATTTGTCTACATAGGCTTTAACCAGATTTGCCACTTTAGTAGAATTTACTTCTCCACTCTTACTATGACACACCTGTAAAAAAGAAGAAGGAATATTTTTTTTCATATTTAAAGGGATTAAAGGGAAAGTTCTTTGAAAAACAAATACCCCAGAGACATAATCAGACATTTTTACATGTTTCGTATTGCTTAGAAGGTATATGTTTCATTTTCTCCAAAGGGAAAAAAGCTGATTAGCAGAAGCTACCTCCTACTATTTTAATTAGATTTAATTAAGCATTCCTTTATTAAAATAGGGATATTCAAAATAATATGTACATAACTCCACTAAAACTATAACTTACTTTATCTACTGCTTTTCGCACAATCTCTTTATATTCTTCCTTGGTGATATCTTTATTTTGATAAAATGGCTTAATGGCCAATTTTACTTCCTGTGCTGCTTTTTCTTGAATTTGCAGTTTCTGATAAGAGGAAAACGTGTAATTATTACTTGCCCAATCACAAACTTTCAAAAAAATTATTTAAAACTATATAATTGAAAACATTTACAAGGAACTGTTCCAATATTAGCGTCATAGATATAAAATATTTACTAACACAAATTAAACATTTCTAAAAATAAACAAGAAATACAACCAGTAATGGGCAGCAACATATGCAGACAGAATTCTTTAAACTGGAATTTAAGATTATCAACAATAAATATACTTTACCACTTATACAACATGTTATTTTTTATCATAGGCATATGCAGAATTGTGTGGGCGCTCTCAACTTTGGACTTGCCTTGTCTGTCTTCGAGCTATCTGCGCTGGCTTCCACTGTGACACTTACTTTGCTCTCTGCCAATTTTACAGCAGCGTTAGCAGCTCTACTGTGACTTGATGATGCAGTGTCACCAGAACTTGGTCCCTGAACTGTTCCCATATTTCCTGGGGCTGCTGTCGGAGCAGGCAAGACTGGCGTGCTCATGTTATTACTTACATGAGAAACACTAGGAATACCCTGTTTTAAAGAGGTATCATCAGTTAATGAATTATTTGTACTCAATAAAAGACATTTAGTTACCTATTAGACATTTAAAAAAGAAAAAAATCAAGGCAATGTAATACTTAAAATACTTAGGAGAAATGTCTATTTCAGGTAATTTTTATCTAAAGGACTGTGAAGAAAAATGAGCAACATTCTTAAATAGAATGTCATGATGGCTTTTAAAATATAATGTTCTGACAGTAACACTAAAACCAACAAGAAGCAGAAAAGCAGCATTAATGACAGTATCTTTCCTGTAAGTATCTTTAAGGGAGGTACCCCACTTTAAAGAAACAGGAAAGTAAGACAGTGAAGTCAAATGGCTTGCAGTGAGTTGATAGCAGAAAAAGACGTAAGATCCCAAATTCCCACTTTCTGGCTCTTCCAACTGTATCCTGCTGCCAGGAATCTACAATTTCTGAGATATAGACATGGAATAATAAAGCAACGCAATCATTACAAGTTGTTATTCAAATTTACTATATGCCCAAGAGGCACTTCTTTCTTTCTTTAGCATGATAAATTCATGAAAATGAAACACATACGGTAATGCACAATGAACAACTTTATCTGGTGTCAGTCTGAACAAGACAGTACAAGCTTTATCACAGTATCCAATCACAACAAGTTCCCAGGCCCTAAAAGTCCGATAAAAAAGGGAGATTTTTTCAAGTATCCATCACGATTCTAGTTTGCCTCATAATTTGGTTTTCTTAAACTTACCAAAAAACTTGTTTGGCTATCAGCACCAGCATATATGTAGCTTAGATTTGATAACATGTATTCATTTTCTTATTTGGGACTGGGAGGTTTGGGGAAGGACAGTGAAAGAGGGGTTATAAAGATTACCACGAAGTGAAGTGAAGTGAAGTGACTCAGTCGTGTCCAACTCTTTGCGACCCCATGGACTGTAGCCCACCAGGCTCCTCCGTCCACGGGATTCTCCAGGCAAGAGTACTGGAGTGGGTTGCCATTTCTAAGTCTAATCAAAAAAGCCACTGTATATGGATATTCAGCAAGAAGCCCTTTCTTGAACATCCATCCCTAAATGTTTACCATGGCGAATGTTGACTACACTTGAGTGGCTGAAAACATACCTGCAACTGCTTTCCGTCCGGCTGCGAAGCAATGTAGCTGACTTGCTGGGATGGTGGGGGAGGGGGCGGTGGTGGCGGTAGTCCCTGAGATACACCGCTAGGAGCCGCCACCTGCATGAGAGGTACTCCTGTGTGCAGATGCAAGGGCAGCGGAGGATGAATGTTGAAAGGACTGCGCTGGATGTTCATCAAAGGAGCAGGAACACCCACTGGATATGGAAACATAGTCACAGGCTGGTGTGCACTCATGTGCTGCTGCATTGCGTTCATTTGTGGCTGCATCATATTTATAGGTAGCTGAGAACCATCACCTTGCTGGTTTGTTTGGTCTTTCAGATTAGACTCTATCAAAAGAAAAAAGACTTATGAAAAAAATCATGTTACAAATTTCCTTAGAGAAACAAAGAGCCACTGGTTACTGTAAAACTAAATACCAATTAACCTAAACCTATCCAATTATTCAGTTTAATCCTGTCATTCCTAAATAATGTAGGATGATTTTCTAACTGAAATAAATATTCAACCAAAATTATTTTTAAGAATAACTTCACACAATAACATTGGACAACACTAGCAAAGAATCAGCAGCTCAAGAAACTAGTAAAATAATCATAAAATTTAATTACGAACTTAGAAGGTTAATCACTTTTTAAAATCTTCAACAGCTCTTTTCTTGTGAAAAGTCAAGCCAATGTTCTTAAGAAAAGTCAAGGAACGATGTTATCTTTTTTAGCTGAGTGACTTACTAAACAAGGATCAAAAAAAATTCAAGTGCACACATTCAATGTAAATGAAACAGAATTTAAATCCTGCATACAATTATTTCAAATCTCTCTACTGTAGCAAATTATACATAGAATATTTAGGTCTTTGGCAAGGTTGGGGGCAGGCATGGGGTGAAAAAAAATATACTGAGTGTTCACTACACAAAATGAAGTTCAATTTAACATAAAACTATAAACAGAGATCACTTCAATTCATACAAATAAGGTATTAAATTTATAATCTCTCTCTTCAAATAAAAGTGTTTGTAAATAAACGTGTTACCCTGTTCGGCCGTCTCCTCATCTTGTCTCATCCATCCAGACTGTGGGCCTGAAGAACTCCTGCCTCGTCTCGAGTAGTAGTTCTGTACATCTGCTGGCAGAGTCTTTCTCACAGCCCAACTCGATGCAGATGTCCACCCCGACCTGTCGGCTGGTGTATCAAAGGAGAACTCTTGCTCACTTTTTCGTTTATAGGGCTGCTGCTCCACAAACTTGAAAGTCTCATTCCCTGAACTGTTTGGATTCCCTGAGAGGGGCTTTCGGTTTTGCCACCTGTTTTCATTTTGATCTGTATAGGCAAAACCACCTCTGTGGTTACCTCTACCACGGTTAGACATCCAAGCGGAACTAAAGTTTCTATTCCAAGAATTCCCTGAATTCTCATTTCTATTTTCTTCCCAATGAGAATCTTTTAACTTTTCTGGATTTCTGGTCCTCGGATCAGGCCCAGAATTTATTTTTTCTGTTACCCAAGTGGGACAGTCATTTCTATGTTTGTCAGCAGAATTTGAATCATCAGCATCTGAACTGATGTCATTTTTTTCTTTTCTTGTATTTTCATTCTGTTTCTCTGAGTCACTCTTTCTGTATCGATCATTCCCTCGTGGACATCTCCAACCATCGTTTGCCCATCTCTCTTTCCATCGAGGAGAGTAACTGTCCCTGTCATTTCTACCAAATGATGAACCCTTACTTTTTGTTCTAGATCTTGACGGTGACCTTGACCGTGATCTAGATCGAGACCACCTTCTCATTCTCCTTTCTCTATCTCGGTCTCTCCTCGACCCATCTCTATCACTCTCTCTTTCTCTGCTCCGGGACCTGGATTTTTCTCTTGGGGAGGAATCCTTTACTCTTGACTGAGATCTTCTGTTCTCTCTTTTTGGGGAGAGTGACTCAGACCTTTTGCCTTCCTTAGCACCATCTCTTTTTGGAGACCGAGACGGAGATCTCCTCCTTTCTCTTGCACTATCCTTTTTGGGGGACTGAGAACGAGATTTTCTCCGTCCTCTAACAGATTCTTTCTTAGGAGACGGTGATCGAGACTTCCTGCTGTCTTTTCCAGTTTCTCTTTTGGGAGATGGAGACTGAGACCGTTTCTTTTCTCGGGCAGTGTCTTTGTTGGGAGACCAAGTTGTCGATGGAGAGTGAAATCTAGATCTTCGCGTACGAGGCTTTTTGGCTTTATCTGTCGCATCTACTGGGTTTTCAGATGGTTGAGATACAGTTTCAACCTTTTCATTTGCAGGATCAGAAGATGACATATTCTTTTGGGAACTGTGCTCCACAGAATTTTCATCAGCATTTACAGATGGTTTAGCATCAGCATTTACAGATGGTTCGATTTCAGATTCATTTCTGTCACTGCAAAATGAATCACATTCCATAGGTATCATTTCATTATTGTCCTCACTAAAATGCTTCTGAACCAGTGCAACATGAGTTTTAGGCAATTCTGTAGATCTGGGATGTTCAACCAAAGATTCAGTCTTTTCTTCTAAAGATTTGTCCAATTTGGTGTTAAGACTTTTTTTTAATAAACTATTTTCAGAGTCTTGAATACTATTGAGAGTTTCATTCCCTGAAGTATCACATGTTGCAATTATTTCTGCATCTTCATTTTCAACATGCCCAAGCAAATGAACCTCTGAACTCTCAATAGATTTTCTGTCCACTGCTTGTATAACTCCACCCTCAGAAGATTCTAATTTGGGACTGTCAAAAAGCTCTTCTGTTTTTACTGTAGAATCTCTATGATCAATAATTTTTACTATAGGACTCTCCATAACTTTTTCTTCATTAACTATTGACTCTGCATTCTCAGGTAACTCACCTAAGCTTGATGCAGGTTGGTATACTTCAATTTCAGATCCTGAACATGTAAGAGAATCATTTGGAGCATGATCTATACATATATCTGCTTTTATTTCTGATTCTGAAGGTTCAGCTATTGGGTCTTGATTTTCCAATGGATCACTTCCTTTTTTGGAAGTGCATACAGAAATCTCACTTTCCAGACATAAAACATTAGCTTCTATACCTGCATTCTCAACTTTTTGAACTTCCTCCTCCCCTCCAAATAACACAGGAGGATCTTGGGTATCAGACTCAGAATGTAAAGTTTCTACTCTTTCCTCTATATCATGGGTCTCGGCACCTTCTTCACTCTCTTTTAATGGCTCACTGCAACTTCTTAAGCCATTAGCAGACTCACTCTCTACATTTATCTGCACAGTGTTAATACTTTCTACATCTGATTGGTGATCGTTCTCTAATTCAGGTGGTATGTTAGGTTCTGCTACTTCTTCATCAACTGAATCACTGGAAGATGATTTTTCAGGGGGAGGCACAGAGCTTCGAAGTTTCTTTTTCAGTAAAGGTAGTTTTCTTCCTCTTCTTACAGACTTCCGTTTTGGAGCCTGCCTTGTTTGCTTCTCTGACTCACCTAAAGAGGAAACACTTACAGATGGATTATTGTTATCTGGGGCATCACACCCAGAAATATTTGATACTGGGGACTTCTGAGACTGACTGACTGGTTCAGCTCTTGTGTTGCGTGTAGATCTTCTTGTAGGAGTTGCCGCTGCAGGTTTTCGTCTTGATCCTCTGGTGTTTGAGGTACCAGAAGTTTGCTTCTTCTCTTCCCCTTCTTGAGTATGTGCTAATGCATAGCCTTTGCAAGAAGTACCTAACAGTATACAAAAAGGAAAAAATAAGTGTATGATTCATCAAGTGATAAGAATTTGGCTTCAGCTTATTTTAGCATAAAATAGACATCTATAACAGAGTGAAACAAAATATACTTGTGAATCAAATTATTAATAAATGCATAGCTACTAACATCTGAGTAATACCAATTTTTGAAAGCTACTGAAATGAGTTATCCCAAGATTTGAGTCCATGTGGGCAATTCTCTAGTGAAAAAAAAAAAAAAAAAAGAAAATATTTGGTCTGTTAATTGCCATTTGCTCTATGAATCACTATTACCTAGGGAAAAGCAGGACACAACAGCTATCCACAAATAGTAAAGACTCGAACTATTTGTTCACAATTCATAGGATTTCTAAAAATCAGTGGTTTGAACACTGAACCCTTAAACAGAAAGGAAACTTCTAATTAGTTCCTCAAAGACATGAAGTTGTAATTTCTTAAAGTAAAAGGATTTTCTAGTTGCAACAATTTTAAAGTCAAGTCACTGTACAAATATTTATAGAAATATCTAGGACTCATTATCTATACCTTGTTTTACAGCATTTCTAAGTTATCAACACTTATATTTTTCATGAGATTGAAAGAGGTTTAGTAATTTTTTTTAACTAGAAAGAAATTCAAAAACTTTACCAAAATTTTCTAAAGATATGGTACTTGTTGGAAGAATAGTTCTTGGCAACACAGAAGAGATGAGAGGAAGGACTTCTATTTCAATATTCCAGGGTATAAAACTAATTCTGAAAATTAAAAAAAAAGACATTTTTGTTTAAATAATAAAACAAGCAATTTAAAAGTATTAATTTTCCAAATAAGCTAGCAACATTAAAATATAGGTGCTTAAATAATTTTTTGCCAAACAGATAAAAATGTAAATTTAAATGTAAATTTACTCATTGTAACCAAGATGGCTACCAACTGACTACAAAAAATAAAAATATAAAAAACCTTCTAAAAGCATGCCTTTTCAATAAATTAACAGCAAAGTATTATCAAGGGCAACTTAATATATAGTAGTTGACTATCATTTAAATAAGTTAATGCAATTATTTTGTCAAGAATTTTAACTTTTTTCACTACTTTAAAAATAACCAACTTGGATAATAAAATGTAGATAAATAAAATACACAAATGAAATGTACAGATTTTAAGTGCATAGTGTGATGACTTTTGACAAATGCATCCATATACCTGTATAACCACTACCTCAAATAAGAAATAGAACATTTCCACCATCCCAGAAAGCACCTTCCTGACCCTTGTTCCCCATCCTATTTCCAGGCAAACAAAAAGATAATTTAGTTGAGTTAATCAGATCAATTTTAAAGAAATTAGCAAGGTCAAAGGGGAATCAGTCCATAAATAAATAAAAATGTAACAAAACTGAAAGGAAAGCTATCACTTGAATTTTGAATTTTTTGTGAGATTTCTTTATATTTTTATGGCATATATCATGGCCAAAAATATCAAAATACATTTTTAAAAAGGAAAAAAGAACCGCAACTGATTTCTATTGCTATGTTATATGCTAAAATTCCTCAATCTGAGAACGATGGCTCTTCAAAGTTCCCAGGATCCCTATGGACATGCTAAGACCCCAGTCACTGCAGTCACATTGAATCCACTCTCAGCTTCTTCCTACTCTTGACTCATATTTGTTTAGTCAGGTCTCCTAACAAAAGACTATTTCATCCAGTCTAAGGTGAGATTCTGGAGGACGAAAGAAGCTTGAAAAACAATGTGCAACTTGCACATACACAAAAATATACAGCTCTAAGGGAAACTTTCATATTTACAGATCTGGACTTTGTCTAATTTTACTTATTTATATTCCACTGTTACTCCTGGAGGATGAAGGCCCTATGCAGAATTCCATTACAGTGACATATAAAAGTTATAGTTATAGGAATGAATATAAAACTCTAGCAAGGAACTCAATCTTTACACAGGAGCTTGATTTAAGTACATATCATGTACCTAGCTAGCAATGTGCTAATAGTTTCAGGGCTTACACTAAGAGAGAAAAGGCTAGGCTATATAGAGTCATGAATGCCAGGGCAAAGTAGGGACTTGATCAAGCAGTTGTTCAGAATAACATTTCGGAGATGGAAGTGTCGTGACAAAACCAACGCTTCAGCCAACAGCATACAGGGAAGACTGGAATGGAGGAAAAGATAACAGAGGATGAAAGATCTGAATGCTATTACTAATAATGAACCTTATCATTTAGGTGTTCTCCCCATTAAAGAAATCAAATTTTTACATTTATTAAACAAATAAATACAATATTCTTTATTTTTCAAGGGGTTCTTAAATAGAGACCTTTCATTAGGCATCGGAAACACCAAGGTTTAATTAAACAAAACTTTCTTCGAAACATAACTATTGAATATCTTCGTATGTAAGACATTATTATCTTATGCACACATTAGCATTTAAACACTTTAGTAAACAGTTTTTTTTACCTTCCAAGTCCAGGTAATGTATCAGGAAACCATGATAATTCCAGTTCCTGTCTCTTCTGCCTAATCAAAGAACTGATCTCATTGACTTCTATAAATTCTGTACTAAAAGATAAATTTTAGATCCTCATCAGAATTCCAAAATTTTAAGTCCAGAATAACAATTGGGTTATATCATAAACAACAGAAATTTTCATATCCAGCATTATAAGTCACATTAAAAAAAACAGAAACTTTTTCCATCTAAATACTTTTCAAAATGGACCCATTCCTAAAGTAACTTAAATTTTTATATTACAAATAAAAATGGAATAATCTGACTTGTGGCCACTTTTAAAAAGTCAATTCAGACTAATATTATTACTATTGAAAAAAGTAACACTATTTCTTTCCCATGAACCGAAACTGCAAAGAGGAGTTTGTAAGTGCAACAGTTTGCCATCTGAAACTACGCGTAAAACAAAGGAAGAAAATAAAGGAGGCATGGTTATTTTTATGACCCAAAATAGGCAGAGTTCAGCTTTTTAAAAGGCACTCAAGGTGGGAGGGGGGTTCATGTTTGGGAGTTCGTGTAAAAAAATAAATAAATACAAAAATAAATAAATAAATAAAAGGCACTCAAATTTAATTGTTTTCTTTGGTACCTTGCCAATCTTTAAAGTTAAATCACAATCTTAATCTGTCTTGTTTATTCAACCTGGTCCATTATTTTTAAACTTCAACTTAATCTTCAAATTCCACAAATATCTACACATTATCTATCATACAGTCACAATGGATTAAAAAATGACTGGGTCTACTCTGAAAGGGTACCCCATAATTTAACAGCTTAACAACTAACCTACTGCTCTGTCATATAAAAACCTTGTGTACAACTTATTATTAAGGAAAAGGAAGTCCACTAGCAGTCACTGAATAATAGATGGTCACAAAATAAGATTCTCTTTCTTTGCCAAAAGAAACAAAAACAAAAAACAAAATGGGCTTTCATAACGTTGTTGGATCAAGTTTAAATTTCTACCGGAAGTTAACTGCAATAAATAAAACATCAAATATAAAAAAAAAGCATCAATTAAAAGTAAAAACTACTAACCAGTAAGCTGTACAGGCAAAAGAAGATTCCCCAGTGTGACTACTAGAAGAAAAGACATTGGAGAAAAATTTTCTGAAGCACTGATTTGTATATGGATTTGATCTTCGAGGCTAGAAAAGTAAAATGAGGTTGGTGAAACAGCCAAAAAAAAAAAAAACAACACCCTTCCATAATAGGTAGGACATAGTTACATTTAAATATTTTGATGTACCTGAGGCACCAGAGTTATATACCAAACCATAAGTTGTTATTATCTAAGAAAAATATTTTTTCTTTGTTTCAACAAACCTTGTTTGTCTTTATTATTGAATTTTTCTTTCCTCCCATTTCATTGTATTTAGAGTTTCCTGTACAAAGACACAAAAAGATCTTGCCTTAATTTTTATTTTAAAAGGTTTTAAACCAGTACTAATACTGGCATATTGACAAGAGGTTAAAATATGTATAAAAACTGCATTTAAAATAATAGTACCTGCATTTATATAATTTTTCTAAATGCTAGTTTTATCTTGGTTAAGCCACAGACAAAAGGAAAATATAAGAGGCAACAATACAGAAAACTAGAGAAGCATGTAAAATTGCTATGCTTAGAGCATTAAGTACCGAAACTTGTTCTGGCACTATGTGCAAATTTAAAGTGTCTTGTAATATTAAGCATATAAAAGAAATCAAATTATTTAATATCAATAATACACTTAATATGTCCTTTCCAGTTACAACCTAAACAACAGGTACTATTAACTCACCTCAAGTAGGAGTTGACCAGGGGAACTGAAACCATCAGCCCTTGTCAACCAAAAAGTACCATGTAATCACCAACTTCAGTAAGTACCCTCACCATCCTCCTCAAATTGTATGGAATTAAGAAAAGTAGAAGTCTTGATTAAAACAGCTTTCTGCTATAGCAACGTTTTTGGTTGTATTGCTTACAACTTATTTTTTGGTTTTGCATGTCCATTTCTATGGATACGTTGTCCCAGGTTAAGAAAGATAAAGGACAAATAGCTCCTGCTAACCACAAAAACTGTTAACAAAGATTACTGCTCTTGGGTTTTTATTTACCATAAAGCATGTCTTATAGTCATCTCCACCTATGAACACACTTGTCTGCAATAAACTGCTGCTGGTACTGCCATTGCTTGCTCCTCAGAATTCTGGGTAAAGTCTACAGTACAAACGACAAATTGTCTTTCAATCTCCAGCCAAGCTTGTCTCACAAAGGCCAATCTAACTTTGTTCAAAATAAATCAGCCTAACTGGGAGGCCAAGTTCCTGCTACTGCAAGATCATAAGTATTTTGGGTTTCTTTGGTCAGTCCAGTTGATAATAGCCTGCTTTCTACTTAATAGCATACTAACTTTAAGTTACTATACAACAGTTGTTTGCTTTCATGCTATTACTCATCTATCACACATGTCCCACACAGAACAGCTGTAACAAACGACATTTCATACTGGGGAGAGGACATTTTCATATTGCCCACATCCGCTGGATCATCGAAAAAGCAAGAGAATTCCAGAAAAACATCTATTTCTGCTTTACTGACTATGGCAAAGCCTTTGACTGTATGGATCACAAGAAACCTTGGAAAATTCTGAAAGAGATGAGAATACCAGATCACCTGACCTGCCTCTTGAGAAATCTGTATGTAGGTCAGAAAGCAACAGTTAGAACTGGACATGGAACAATCACATCAGGTGGCCAAAGTATTGGAGTTTCAGCTTCAACATCAGTCCTTCCAATGAACACCCAGGACTGATCTCCTTTAGGATGGACTGGTTGGATCTCCTTGCAGTCCAAGGGACTCTCAAGAGTTTTCTCCAACACCACAGTTCAAAAGCATCAATTCTTTGCTGTTCAGCTTTCTTTATAGTCCCAACTCTCATATACATACATGACCACTGGAAAAACCACAGCCTTGACTAGACGGACTTTTGTTGGCAAAGTAATGTCTCTGCTTTTTCATATGCTGTCTAGGTTGGTGATAACTTTCCTTCCAAGGAGTAAGCATCTTTCAATTTCATGGCTGCAATCACCATCTGTAGTGATTTTGGAGCCCCAAAAAATACAGTCAGCCACTATTTCTACATCTATTTGCCTCGAAGTGATGGGACCAGGTGCCATGATGTTACGTTTTCTGAATGTTGAGCTTTAAGCCAACTTTTTCACTCTCCTCTTTCACTTTCATCAAGAGGCTCTTTGGTTCTTCTTCACTTTCTGCCAAAAGGGTGGTGTCACCTTGTTTTTATGTTGTATTATCTGTCATTAATTGAACTAACTCTACAACAAAGTACAGATCTCTTAATACATTCNAAGCCAACTTTTTCACTCTCCTCTTTCACTTTCATCAAGAGGCTCTTTGGTTCTTCTTCACTTTCTGCCAAAAGGGTGGTGTCACCTTGTTTTTATGTTGTATTATCTGTCATTAATTGAACTAACTCTACAACAAAGTACAGATCTCTTAATACATTCAAATACACCAATTCATCCACCAGGTTTGCTCCTCACTCTCTTGGAAATACTCTTCCTCTGCCCTGCTCTAATGTGAACTGGTAGCTCTCTAAAAGCTGCTGCTCATCTGTCATTCTGGGATTGTCCTCTATTACAATTCCCCCTTTTCCTGGGTCAGAACTCATTTCTTATCATTTTTTTCCTCCTTTTCTGTTTCTTTTAGGAACTCATTTTTCGGAGTCTCACATTGTTCCTTTGTTTACTTCCTCATTAAGTGACACAGACATATCCTCCAGTATAATGAGAAAGGATGTTTAAGAATGAATTTTTTGAGCTCTTAATGTATTTTAAAATGTATTTATTTTGCCCTAACATTTGACTGATGGTTTGGTTGTGTATCAAATTTCTAGGATAATTATTTTCCCCAGAATTTTCAAAGTAGTGCTCCACTGCTTCATCTGTTATTAGCAACATTCTTTTACACATGGTCTATTTTCTCTTTCTAGAAGCTCTTCAAATATATGCAGAGTCTAGAATTCTATCAGTGTAGTTCATTCCTTGTTTACAACACATCTTCCACTTCGATTCAACTTTTTAAACTTCAGCCATAATATTCTTAATTTCCAAAACTTTTCTTTTAGTATTTTCTTACCTCATTAATGAAATATTCCTTCTCTTATCTTTGAGGATATTAATTTTCAAGTAACTCCCTGTTTCCCAGCACTGGGTCTGTTCCATCAGGTTCCTTTTCTTTGTCTATGTACCCATCTCTATTACCTGGAGGCTCCCTTACTCTCTCATGGTCCTTAACTATTTGTGGAGCACTAAGATACTGACTGAGAACAATGTGGATACGTGGCCAGTGCCTTTCAGGGGGCTTCACTGTAGGGTGATAAAGCAGAGAGGCCTGGCTATTTCATTCAAAAATTTCCAAATGGCAATATCTCCAAGTCTTTTAAAGCAGGGACAGTATTCTAGAAGATATCAATACCTTCTATCTTCCACTTTGCGAATAAGCAAGACTGCAAGTGCTTTGGGAAATGATCATGGATAGGGAGGTAGAGACCTCAACATTTGCTTGAATTTCCTTCTCTTTACTCGGTTGTCTCCTCTACCCATTCGTCATTCGTGCTAGAGTTTAATCTTATTTAATTACTCATTTAAAGAGTAAGCCTCCTGTTTGCCTGGGTAGACTACCCTTACCCTATACAGCCAAAAATCTGCAAGATAAACTGCTCCTTTAAAAATTTTTACCAATTTTGTTTTCAGCACCACCCCATACACCTGCTTTCAGATATAACATAGGTTCCCAGACCAAAGACTAAGGTTCTACGGTGTGTGAACTGATTTGATTCGCAATGTCACTCTCCATGAGAAGTTTCAGTTTCCTACTAAGACAGTTTTCTATTAATATGCACCTCAAACAACCATTTTCAAGCCTCTATTTTGTGGACATCTTTCATCAGCTGTCCTTCTCTTCTGTTTTGTGGCTTAAATTTTTATTTTGATTCCATTATGGTCTTTTCTGTAGGGTTCTGAGAGGGATCAGAAAATTAAACAAGTGCTCAATCTGTTATGCTTACCTGGAAACTTATTTTTTTTTAATTTAGTGTATCTGAAAAGATGTTTCAATGACAACATCTTTTTCTGCAAAACAAACCAGTATAATAAAGGCCCTGATCTTAGAGCCCAGTAGTACTTGGCAGGTACCCAATTAAGATTTGATTGATTCCAAATTAACAGAGCCATAATTACATGGATTTAGTCTGTATTTAGGGAAGTACTGCTACTGCTAAGTCACTTCAGTCGTGTCCGACTCTATGTGACCCCATAGACAGCAGCCCACCAGGCTCCCCCATCCCTGGGATTCTCCAGGCAAGAATACTGGAGTGGGTTGCCATTCCCTTCTCCAATGCATGAAAGAGAAAAGTGAAAGTGAAGTCGCTCAGTCTGTCTGACTGTTAGCGACCCCATGGACTGCAGCTCCCCAGGCTACTCCATCCATTGGATTTCCAGGCAAGAGTACTGGGGTGGGGTGCCATTGCCTTCCACTAACAAATGTCTTAAAAGGGGATACTTTTTATTTATAAACTATTAGCCCAAACCAAAGACTATTATGTTCATTCTAAGAACAAAATATAAAGAAGGTATAAAAAAAAAAAGTATGGAAACTCTCAGTTATCTATCTAGTATGACTAAAGAATGAGTGACATTTTCTTATCAGACTTGTCAAAAGGTATGCTGTCTAACATTTTACAATACTTTCAGTGAGACAATACCATATTCACTAAAGGAAGAAAGTAAAGTTTATACAATTTTATCAGAGTCACAGATAATTTAATAGAAAAACTACTACAAAACCCAAATGGCTCAACTTCCAATAAAATTATCTATTAGGCCTGCTGGAGTTTTAACTGTTATATTAATAATTTCTAATCCAAATAAAAGAATTTCACAATTTCATACACTCTATTCATTAGTTTTAGTACATATAATATAAAGATAATAACCTAAAGGAGAAAGTCACACATCAATGTTCAAAGAACAGCCCCTCCTCACTTTGAAAAACTTGAAAAAAATAGATACTAAACCTCACTGCTTCTGAAATCTACTATAAAAAGACAATATTTCCTCACGAAGTTCTTTCATAAAAATAAATTTAAATTATCCTTTGGGCAACCATGGTTCCTACTCAGTCTAACTGGATAAATACATTAAAATGTACTTAATTTGCACAACTTCCCACTAATTCTACCTTCACCATACCTTTCATCTCAATTCCTTTCTCAGTTCAAATGTCTACATTAAAGAGTCCAAGGTTGCTTCCTTCTTGCATAACAGGTTCATTAGTGCCCCTAAATTTTTGAGACAATTGCAAGTAACATTTACAGATTCTCTTAGTTTTCTAATAAGGCACTCTGTTAATAAAACAGTATCTAAGAAACCTCATAATTAATGCAAAAATTCAAGGTTAAAATTCAAGCTCTACAGCTATTCCTGAAGCTATGATTTACAAACTTTAGTATAAGAAATAAAAAATTATTATCTATTACATTTCTGAAAGGATACACAAAATAATCAAAGTTAACTGGTTTGCTAAGTAGGGAGCAGATATTCGGCTCTTTATATCAAGCCATTAGAAAAAGGCAATAATTTAAGTTATGAAGATTGTCAGTTCAGTCAGTTCAGTCGCTCAGTCGTGTTTAACTCTGCGACTCCATGAATCGCAGCACGCCAGGCCTCCCTGTCCATCACCATCTCCCGGAGTTCACTCAATGGGAGCAGCATTTATTGCTCGATTTCTGGAGGCTGAGAAGTCCAAGATCAGGTGCCAGCATATTTGGTGTCTGGTGAAGCCCCTCTTCCTGCTCTGCAGATGGCTGTCTTGTTAACGTTCTCACATTACAGAGTGGGGATGGGGAGATAGAAACCCTGGTCTCTTCCTGTTCTTAGAAGGGCACTGATCCCATCATTGGGGCTCAATACTCATGACCTCATATAAAACTAATTGCCCCTCAAAGGCCCTGTCTCCAAATGCCATCTGTTGGGAATTAGGGCTTCACATACAAATTTTGGGGGACACAAAACATAGCAACGTTTAGGATCTCTAGGAGGAAAGATGCTGTGGAGTTATGGTAATGAAAACCCATAGGTATGCGTGTTCGTGCTAAATTGCTTTAGACTCTGTGCTACCCTATGGACTACAGCTGGCCAGGCTCCTCTGTTCATGGGGATTTTCCAGGCAAGAGTGCTGGAGTGGGTTGCCGTGCCCTCCTCCAGGGAATCCTCCCAACCTAGGGATCGAACCTGCTGCATCTCTTACGCCTCTGCATTGGCAGGAGAGGTGTTTTTTTTTTTTGTTTTTTTTGTTTTTTTTTTTTACCACTAGTGCCACCTGTGGAGAAGCCAGTGGCACCCCCACTCCAGTACTCTTGCCTGGAAAATCCCATGGACAGAGGACCCTGGTGGGCTGCAGTCCATGGGGTCGCACAGAGTCGGACACCACTGAAGTGACTTAGCAGCAGCAGCAGTGCTAATATTTTTCATACTTACCTCAACCCTTGTGCAACAAAGTCAAGTTGTTATTATTCCTGTTACTTAGTTTAGTAATACTTTCTGATTTTTTAAACCATTGAACATTTTCATTGTTACAATTTTTTACTTAGTAGGAGGTAGTATGGCACCCCACTCCAGTACTCTTGCCTGGAGAATCCCATGAACAGAGGTGCCTGGAAAGTTGCAGTCCATGAGGTCACTGAGGGTCGGACACGACTGAGCGACTTCTCTTTCACTTTTCACTTTCCTGCATTGGAGAAGGAAATGGCAACCCACTCCAGTGTTTTTGTCTGGAGAATCCCAGGGATGGGGGAGCCTGGTGGGCTGCCGTCTATGGGGTCACACAGAGTCAGACACGACTGAAGCAACTTAGCAGCAGCAGCAGTATGGGTTTAATATACGATATTTTATTTTAGTGTAGTTCTGAGAAATTTAGACCTTTGGCTCAAATGTGGAATTAAGTCTTAGGTAAATTTTATTCTGGGGCTTCCCTGATGGCTCAAATGGTAACGAGTCTGCCTGCAATGTAGGAGACCTGGGTTCAGTCCCTGGGTCAGGAAGATAATATACGATATTTTATTTTAGTGTAGTTCTGAGAAATTTAGACCTTTGGCTCAAATGTGGAATTAAGTCTTAGGTAAATTTTATTCTGGGGCTTCCCTGATGGCTCAAATGGTAACGAGTCTGCCTGCAATGTAGGAGACCTGGGTTCAGTCCCTGGGTCAGGAAGATCCCCTGGAGAAGGGAATGGCAACCCACTCTGGTATCCTTGCCTGGAAATTTCCATAGACAAAGCCTGATGGGCTACGGTCCATGGGATCACAAAAGAGTTAGACACGACTGAGTGAAAATTTCAGTTTCTCTTTCTGTAGGTGGGTTTTATTCTAATTGTATAGTCAGTTATGACAAAACATTTATTAAAGAAGGCATCCTTTGTCTACTAAATTAAAAAGCCCACTTTATCTTGTATTGAATTTCTACATAAATCTGGATTTATTTCTAGACTTTCTTTTGTTTCACAATTCACTAGTCTATTTCTGTTACTATTCATACCATTTTGATTATTTTAATTTTACAGTAAGCTTTATCACCTGGTAAAGCAGTGCCTTCTTTTTTTTTTAATTGATGCAGTGACAGAAGGCATCCTTTGTCTACTAAATTAAAAAGCCCACTTTATCTTGTATTGAATTTCTACATAAATCTGGATTTATTTCTAGACTTTCTTTTGTTTCACAATTCACTAGTCTATTTCTGTTACTATTCATACCATTTTGATTATTTTAATTTTACAGTAAGCTTTATCACCTGGTAAAGCAGTGCCTTCTTTTTTTTTTAATTGATGTAGTGACTGACAGTGTTTGTTTTAGGTATCAACATATGTTTGGGTTTTTTTTTTAGATTGTTTTCCATTTAAAGTTACAAAATAATGGCTCTATTTCCTTGTGCTGTGTAGTCTGTCCTTTTAGCTTATTTAAGAATGTATTTTTCAGAAAATTTTTTGGCTATTTATAGACATTAATTTTTCCAAAAGCCTTTAACA
Source organism: Oreotragus oreotragus (assembly GCA_006410675.1). NCBI lineage: Eukaryota > Metazoa > Chordata > Mammalia > Artiodactyla > Bovidae > Oreotragus > Oreotragus oreotragus. The sequence goes on along the minus strand of SJYX01019712.1, from coordinate 270,565 downwards.
TAATTTCTTTCTAGTTCCAAGGAAACCCAGTTGGGTTCCTGGTTGTATGTGCCTTAAATTTATTTAGATTTTATTTATATATATATGTTTTCTTATATAGATCACATATCGATCTTAAGTTTGTTTCTAGATATTTTGTTGATAAATGTAGTAATTATATACATATATAGTATATATATGTAATTTGTCATATATAGTAACTTGTCAGTAATTTGAGATAGGCTTTAAATTTTCTTCTGTAATTAGACATTACAGTTATAAGAGCTTTGGCCTTTTGGTAAGCTGACCAACCGTCTGGTCACATTCTGCTAATATAACAGAGTTGTCTTTTGGGAAGTTCTCTTAGATTTTGTAGGTTCAACAGCTCTAAATAAAATGTAATTTCTTCTACTCTCTGTACCATACATGGCAGACAGTGTTTGACGATTATTCAAAAGCTGTTTTCTTCTTCATTCTCCATGTACATATTGGAAAAGTCAAATACTCATTTTACTTGACACTAAGTGATCTTGTCAATCTACTGGAGGAATTCTGGGGAAAGTATCTTTAAGTTTTGGTGGAAAATTATTAATCTTATTTCTCTGTTTTCTTTCAACCCTCTCTTTTTTAAAATGATGAAGTACTTTAATTACATTTCCCCCTCTTGTGACTGGAAAGCACTCCTGTAATGTTATCTGGCGCCATACCAATATCCATTCGCCTAATGATTTTAGAACTAGTTAGTCCGAATCTGAATCTGTCTCTTTCAGTTCAGTTCAGTCGCTCAGTCGTGTCCGACTCTTTTCAACCCCGTGAATCGAAGCACACCAGGCCTCCCTGTCCATCACCAACTCCCGGAGTTCACTCAGACTCACGTCCATGAGTCCGTGATGCCATCCAGCCATCTCATCCTCTGTCGTCCCCTTCTCCTTCTGCCCCCAATCCCTCCCAGCATCAGAATTCTTTTCCAATGAGTCAACTCTTCGCATGAGGTGGCCAAAGTACTGGAGTTTCAGCTTTAGCATCATTCCTTCCAAAGAAATCCCAGGGTTGATCTCCTTCAGAATGGACTGGTTGGATCTGTTTCTTTAGTGGGTTGTAAAATGATGATTTTTTCTAATTTCCTCTGCTTTTATTGACTGATATTCTTCAGTAAAGTTGAGATTATCTATTATTTCAGATTATAGTTCTGGCTAGAGAGTCAGGATAAACATTTAATATAAAATCTTTAATTACTAGCTTTCAAATTACGGATTGGTACTCACTTTAAGCATAGACAAGTGAGTTTTTGGCTTTCTCTTTGCTTATTAATATGAATTCTTGGGTTCTTATAGACTGAACGTGACTTGCCAAGTACAGTCACTGACTTGCTGGTCTGTCTTGCTTTTGGTATCTCAAGCTCTTTCTAATCCCAGGGTCATAAACATATTCTGTTGGGCTTTCTTCCAGTATTTTTAATTGTTTGTATGTTTTATGGTGAGTGTTTAACCGTCAGAGATTAATTTGTATACATTGTGCACAGGATGATCAATTTTCCTAGTCCTGTGGTGGTGTTACTCTAGGCTTAATAGGCTTAATTGGGGCTTCCCTGGTGGCTCAATTGGTAAAGAATCTGCCTGTAGTGCAGGAGACCCAGATTCGCTCTCTGGGTGGGGAGATCCCCTGGAGAAGGGAATGGCAACCCACTCCAGTATTCTGGCCTGGAGAATCCCATGGACAGAGGAGCCTGGTGGGCTATAACCATGGGGTCACAAAGAGTGGCACACAACTTAGTGACTAAACCACCATATAGGTTTGATTACATATATATTTTGTTAGCTTTAGTCCAGTTTTCCTTTCTTTGTTACTGGTTTTCAGCTGTCTTTTTACTATTGTTTTATGTTATTATTTTATATTATTTTTAGTTTTGTTAAGAGAATATGGCCAGTAAGTCTCAGCCTAGTCTAATTTATTAAGCTTTTTTTGGTAAATAAGTATAAATAGGATATGTATTTGCTGATGTCAGGGAATATCTATGATTAGGTGGAAAATCATGGGAAGACTCATGTGCACTGTATGATTCAATTATATAAAAATAAACAAGAATCTAAACAGCTTCTGTATATGTATCTGTTCGTGTGATCAAGAAGCTACTTACCAGGCTGCTAGTTTTGGTTATCATAGAAATATAAAGTTGGAGGAAGAGGGGAATCTCTCATTTTGAAGGGAAAACGAGTTACTTTTAGACTTTAAAAAACTATAAAATACGTATGTATCTCTCACAACTATATAAGAGCTGGGAAGACTATCTAGGGATGTAGCTTTGTCTCAGGTTTCCATGGACTGCCGTTCAAGAGCTGCCATTTCCTGTTCCTTTTAAGGATTCCATCATGTGCGTCAGGTTGGGTCTCCATTTTCTCACCTGCTGGTTTGGCATTTGGCTTATACTTAGGACCAACCACTAGTCCGGGGCTTCCCTCACAGCTCAGTTGGTAAAGAATCCACCTGCAGTGCAGGACGGAGAAGGCAGTGGCACCCCATTCCAGTACTCTTGCCTGGAAAAGCCCGTGGATGGGGGAGCCTGGTGGGCTGCCATCTATGGGGTCGCACAAAGTCCAACACGACTGAAGCGACTTAGCAGCAGCAGCAGCAGCAGTGCAGGAGACCCCAGTTCAATTCCTGGGTCGAGAAGATCCCCTGGAGAAGGGAAAGGCTCCCCACTCCAGTATTCTTGGGCTTCCCTTGTGGCTCAGCTGGTAGAGAATCTGCCTGCAGTGCGGGAGACTTGGGTTTGATCCCAGGGTTGGGAAGATCCCCTGGAGAAGGGGAAGGCTCCCCACTCCAGCACTCTGGCCTGGAGAATTCCATGGACTGCATATTATAGTCCATGGGTTGCAAAGAGCTGGACACGACTGAGCGACTTTCCCTTTCACTGGTCAGCTTTCACCTTCTGGAATTCTATTGCCTGTCTCCTTTTCTGTTTTGCCTCACCTTGTTTACTCACGTCATCAAGACAATTCGTTTACTGTACTTTCCGTGGGATTTGAGAGGCAGCACATGCTGCTAATTTGACAGGTTGATTATAGGGAACTGGGTGCTAACAAAATGGTAGAAAGTGACGCCTGCTTCATCTGTAGCAGTGAACAGTAGGTGGCTTCCATCAAGCCTCCCGGCCTCCACGGAGNCGTTTACTGTACTTTCCGTGGGATTTGAGAGGCAGCACATGCTGCTAATTTGACAGGTTGATTATAGGGAACTGGGTGCTAACAAAATGGTAGAAAGTGACGCCTGCTTCATCTGTAGCAGTGAACAGTAGGTGGCTTCCATCAAGCCTCCCGGCCTCCACGGAGCTAATTATGGGCCAGTGGACAGTGTCAGAAAAACCCTGAGCCCCGAACCTGTCTGCTAGCCAGAGCGTGGTCTGAGTTGAAGCTCTGCCCTCTGGGTCTTGCTTGAGTCCCCCCTGGTTGACAGAACCGAGATCTCTTTCAGGAACTGTAGCTTTAAGATGTTTTAGGAGTCTTTTAGCTTTGCAAGAAGTTAGTACCAATTTGAGGGAAAAATGGACGTTGAGTGAACCAGTCCACAGTCTCTTCCATCATAATCCAAAGATGATAAGTAGGAAGATTTTTCATTTTTCAGTAACATTTCAAAACTAATTTATGTATATCAGTTGCTGGACTTAATTTCCTTGTTGTGACGTCTTTTTAAACTGCTTTGTCAGTGTGATTTTTAAATTGAGCATTACTTTACTAGTATGTGAGATGAGTGCAATTGTGCGGTAGTTTGAGCATTCTTTAGCATTGTCTTTCTTTGGAACTGGAATGAAAACTGAACACTTCTGGTCCTGTGGCCACTGCTGAGTTTTCCAAATTTGCTGTAGACAACCTCAAAGTGAGAGGCTTAAGGTAAGTAACAAAATCATGCTTTAGCAATATTCTGTAGTGGGAAGAGGCATTAGACATGGAGTAGAAGATTGGATCAAATTCTGCCTGCTCCAACTCTTTGATATGGCCAAGATATTTAGCCTTTTAAAACTGTTTTAAAGTTTGTAATTAGGAATGATTTTGAACATTCCATAAAGTATTAAAAATCATACCTACAGAACAGACTTAACTGTTAACTTTTAGTTGTTTTACTTTTATACTCATGTGTTTGTTTCTGCTGTTTGTTACAGGCATAGATCAGTTACCTTTTTATTATCAGGTAGTTACAGCCAAAGACAAATACTAAGTACTTAACTACCATTACAACCTTGATACTCTGGAAAATGCCACAGAGAAACAGAATCACTATTCACAACTTTAAAACTTACTAGAAAAAAGAAAACACAAAAACAAGCTAATATACTATATTTCATTGAAGTTTATTTTAAGAACTTAAACTATTTATGTACCACTATGAGAGGATAATGGCCAATTAAACTCTCAGAGTACATTTTTTTTAATTACAGAAAATTTCAAACACAAAATAGAACATTATAATGAAATCCGATTATACCCATACCCCAGTTTTCACAATTATTAATTCACATCCACTGTTAATTTCATTACTACTATCTTAAGTAATTTTGAAGCAAACTATAAACATCCTATCATATTCATGCATAACTATTTCAGTAGATAACTAACTTTAAAAGACGTGTCCTGCTGGGGAAGTTTATCAACAAAATATATCCAGTAACTCCTTATTACCAAATACCTAATGTTCAATTTTCTCCAACTGTCCATAAAGTTATTTTTTACTTTCCTTTTACAACATATTAGAATAAGGATCCAAATAATCCAGTTGTGACTGGTTCAATGTTTCTGTCATCTCTTTTAATCTACAGGTTCCCACTCCCACTTCTAAACTCCCCCCAGTTTTTTGACAGAAGAAATCAGGTCATTTGTCTGTGGTCTCTATGTTTTGCTGATTTATCTCCTCGTTGTCACTTAACATGCATCTCAGTCTCTGTATGTCTGATAACTCAGTTGGTAAAGAATTCAACTGCAATGCAGGAGACCCTGGTTTGATTCCTGGTGAGGAAGATCTGCTGGAGAAGGGATAGACTATCCAATCCAGTATTCTTGGGCTTCCCTTGTGGTTCAGCTGGTAAAGAACCCACCTGCAATGTGGGAGACCTGTGTTCGATCTCTTAGTTGGAAAGATCCCCTGGAGAAGGGAAAGGTTACCCACTCCAGTCTTCTGGCCTGGAGAATTCCATGGACTATATACTCCATGGGTTCACAAAGCGTTGGACACAACTGTATGACTTTCACTTTCACTTACTGATCACTGCCTAAATGGTGTGATGTTCATTTACAAAATGCTAATGTTCAAATTCCATGATTTTCAATTATTTGCTGAAATATTTCGATAAGAAATGAACTTTCCCTTACCTTGATGTATATTTTCAATTACCTTGATATATAGCTTATATAAAAAAGGCAAGGTAGATGTTTGTATCTTTCCTTTCATATATTGGCTTTAAAAATGAGTCTAAACCAACACAATGTTATAAAGCAATAATCCTCCAATTAAAAAATGATTTTAAAAAGTTAATTTTCTAGCATCCTCTAAAATAGACCAATTAGTCTGCTTATTTATTTACTGATAAGGTAGCATGATGAACTCATGAACTTTGACAAATCTGACAGGTTTCAATTACTGTCCCTTTTCAGTTACTGAATATTATCAGCCCTTTTGATGCTTAAATTGTTCTATTTTTGGCTAGAGGGAACCCAATCTATTGTTGATTCTTATTGAATCTATAGTTGATTCTTTTTCAATGTATAGTTGATGCTTAAGACTTTTTGTTATAATCCTAGCACTGCTTTGAAAGTTTCCTTGAGCTCTATTATAAAATGTTCTAGGCATATATTATTTATTTACTACCTCAAACCTGGAAACATTTATTTATTTCAAGGAACCCTGGTTCTTTTATTTGGAAAACACAAACTGGGCATCAGAACTGGGTCACCTGTTTTCTTACTGCTTAGAATTTTTCTGAATTACTGAAAAAGCCCTTTTGGACTTTGTAGTGGGTTGAAAGTGTCACCCACCCCCCAAAAAATTCATGTCCACCTGGAACCTCAGAATATGACACTCAGAAATATAGACATGGCATACACAATTAAAGAAAGATTGACATGAGATCATACTGGATTAGAGTGGGCACTAAAACCAATGAGTATGTCCTTATCAGAGACAAACAATGATACAGAGACACACAGAGCAGAAGACCATAAGAAGACAGAAGCAGAGATTCCAGAGATGCAGCTACAAGTCAAAGGATGTGAAGGACTGCCTGGAACCACCAGAAATTATGGCAAGAGGCAAGGAAAGAATCTTCCCTAGACCCCACAGAGGCAGCAAGGATCTGGCAACACCATGACTTCAGACTTCTAACCTCCAGGGGCGATCCTAAGATGGCAGAGGAATAGGATGGGGAGACCACTTTCTCCCCCACAAATTCATCAAAAGAACATTTGAACACTGAGCAAATTCCACAAAACAACTTCTGAATGCTGGCAGAGGACATCAGGCACCCAGAAAGGCAGACATCTAACCTCCAGAACAGTGAAGAAGTAAGTTTCTGTGGCCTTAAGTCAACAAGTTTGTAGTGAATTCTAGTAGCAGCCCAAGCAAACTAATATAGACATAGTTTTTTTTTTAACTAATAAAAATGAATATATGGGTATATAATAAATTGGTTAAGACTTCGTAAACCTTCATTAATGCAGAATCCAATTTTTTCTAACTACTTTTCATCCCAAGTTTGTTGATAACCATTTCTCCAACAGTATCATCCTCTCTGCTATCCAAAACAGTGGTGATTTGCAGAAAATATAGTCAATAAATATGTAATATCTTTGTATAGTGATGGCTGGTAAATGGACTATCATGGTGATCATTTTAAAATGTATACACATATCAAATCATTATGTGTGTACCAGGAACTAACATAGTGTTGTAGGTCAACTGTATTTCAAAAAGAAACAATCAAACTCAAAGAAAAGAGATGGCGGTGACAGGCAGTGACAGGAGGAGGAAATGATAAAGGTACAAACTTCTAGTTATAAGTTAAGTACTAGGGATGTAATGCACAAGCACGATAAATGTAATAAGGTAAGTACTAGGAATGTAATGTACAAGCATGATAAATGTAATTAACACTCCTGTACGTTATACCTGAAAGGTGTTGAGAGAGTAAATCCCAAAACTTCTCATCACAAGGAAAAACTTTTTTCTATTTCTTTAATGTTATAAACTATGAGATGAGATGATGGATGCTTACCAAACTTTCTGTGATAATCATTTTATAATTTTCAGTTCAGTTCAGTCGTGTCCAACTCTGCGACCCCACAGACTGCAGTACACCAGGCTTCCTCGTCTATCACCAACTCCTGGAGCTTACTCAAACTCATGTCCATTGAGTCGGTGATGCCATCAACCATCTCATCCTCTGTTGTTCCCTTCTCCTCCTGCCTTCAATCACTGCCAGCATCAGGGTCTTTTTTCAATAAGTCAGTTCTTCACATCAAGTGGCCAAAGTATTGGAGCTTCAGCATCAGACCTTCCAATGAATAGTCAGGACTGATTTCCTTTAGGATGGACTGGTTGGATCTCCTTGCTATCCAAAGGACTCTCAACAGTTTTCTCCACCACCACAGTTCAAAAGCATAGATTTTTCAGCACTCAGCTTTCTTTATAGTACAACTCTCACATCCATACATGACTACTGGAGAAACTACAGCTCTGACTAGNTCAGCATCAGACCTTCCAATGAATAGTCAGGACTGATTTCCTTTAGGATGGACTGGTTGGATCTCCTTGCTATCCAAAGGACTCTCAACAGTTTTCTCCACCACCACAGTTCAAAAGCATAGATTTTTCAGCACTCAGCTTTCTTTATAGTACAACTCTCACATCCATACATGACTACTGGAGAAACTACAGCTCTGACTAGATGGACCTTTGTTGGCAAAGTAATGTCTCTGCTTTTTAATATGCTGTCTAGGCTGATCATAAGTTTTCTTCCAAGAAACAAGTGTCTTTTAATTTCACAGCTGCAGTCACCATCTGCAGTGATTTTGGAGCCCAAAAAAATTGTCTGTCAATTTCCCCATTGTTTCCCAATCTAATTGCCGTGAAGTGATAGGACTGGATGCCATGATCTTAGTTTTCAGAATGTTGAGTTTTAAGCCAACATTTTCACTCCCCTCTTTCACTAAGAGGCTCTTTAGTTCTTCGCTTTCTGCCATAGGAGTGGTGTCATCTGCATATCTGAGGTTATTTGATATTTCTCCCGGCAATCTTGATTCCAGCTTGTGCTTCATCCAGCCCAGCATTTCACATGATGTACTCTGCATGTAAGTTAAATAAGCAGGGTGACAATATATAGCCTTGACGTACTCCTTTTCCGATTTGGAACCAGTCTTATTCCACGTCCAGTACTAACTGTTGCTTCTTGACCTGCATACAGATGTCTCAGGAGGCAGGCAAGGTGGTCTGGTATTCCCATCTCTTTCAGAATTTTCCACAGTTTGTTGTGATTCGCACAGTCAAAGGCTTTGGCGTAGTCAATAAAGTAGATGTTTTTCTGGAATTCTCTCGCTTTTTTGATGATCCAATAGATGCTGGCAATTTGATCTCTGGTTCCTCTGCCTTTTCTAAATCCAGCTTGAACATTTGGAAGTTCACAGTTCATGTACTGTTGAAGTCTGGCTTGGAGAATTTTGAGCATTACTTTGATAGTGTGTTAGACGAGTTCATTTGTACGGTAGTTTGAGCATTCTTTGGTAGTTTGAGCATTCTTTGGGATTGCCTTTCTTTGGGATTGGAATGAAAATGGACCTTTTCCAGTCCTGTGGCCTCTGCTGAATTTTCCAAATTTGCTGGCATACTGAGTGCAGCATTGTCACAGCATCATCTTTTAGGATTTGAAACAGCTCAGCTGGAATTCCATCACCTCCACTAGCTTTGTTTGTAGTGATGCTTCCTAAGGCCCACTTGACTTCTCAATCTAAGATGCCTGGCTCTAGGTGAGTGATCACACCATCGTTATTATCTGGGTCGTGAAGATCTTTTTTGTATAGCTCTTCTTTGTACTCTTGCCACCTCTTCTTATATCTTCTGTTAGGTCCACACCATTTGACTTTCATAATGTCATTATATGGTATACCTTAAACTTACACAGTGTTGTAAATAGCAATTATATCTCAGTAAAATTGAAAGAAGAAAAACAGTGGTGATTCCTCAGAAAATCCATTAAGACTAAATTATTGGTACTGGCCTTTTATACTGGTTTTGCAATTAAGTTTGTGGGTTGCAAAAGGTTGGACATGACTGAGTGACTTTCACGATGTAGAATTACTGTTGGCACATGTGTCTGATAAATTTCCCCCAGTTCTCTCACTTTCAATTAGGAGTCCTAGAGGTTAGGAAAATTCCAGAATAATCTATGAATCCTTTTCCCAAGTTTTTGCTATCTATTCTCCAGATTTAAGGACAGAACTTTGTATGTTCATATAGCCACAAGCAGTGGCAACTATCCAGATGCGCAGTCAACAGTAATCATACATGAAAAACAATTATAATCTCATTTCAGAGATGACAGAATATGAAACTGAAACAAACAAAAAAACTGGGTTCTCAGAATTGATCAAACATGCTAAATGAGTCAGAAGAAAAAGAAATATAACCTGAGATAGACACCTCTAGAATTTTTCTAATAGGTTCTTGCCTTCCTATCTTTTTAGAGTAACTTTTACCAAGCTATCTTCCTAAAATGGTTTCACCACATTGTAATTCAGTAAAAAAGAAACCTTTTTAATGGTATCTTTAATGGTATCGTCTTACACAGCATTATTCCTTACTGGGCTTTCCTGGAGGCTCAGTAGTAAAGAACCCGCCCATCACTGTAGGAGACACGAGCTCCATCCCTATCCAGGAGGACTCCATGTACCACGGAGGAACTAAGCCTGTGCATCACAACTTCTGAGGCACACAGGCTAGCTGTGCTCTACAGCCAAGAAGCCGCAACTACTGAGCCCATGCGCTGCACAACTGAAGCCCACAGGCTCTAGAGCCCGTGTTCTGCAACGAGAGAAGCCATCACAATGAGAAGCCTATGGACAGCAACCAGAGTATGTAGTCCCCACTTGCTGCAACTACACAAAAGCCTGCAGGGCAATGAAAACCCAGGATAGTCAAAAATAAATAAATAAAATTAGTTAAAAAAAATTACTATATAAGATAATATGCAGAAATTTCAGCTTTATTGCTCAGCTCCCTGTGACATCTTCAATCTTCCTCTCCAGTCTTATTTCTGATCATAGTCTTTAACATTTTTGCCTCAATTCAAGAGTGGGGAAAGAAATGACAACTGGAAGAAACCATCAATTAGACTTAGAAGCCAACAAATTCATATATGAACATAAACCAATAACACTAAAACAATCTAAAGATGAAAAAATCTTGCTTGCACACAGCATGCAAACATCCATATTTTTTCAGAGCATCTCTACTTGTCCAAAAGACAATTCTTTATTATATCACCCCACTCTATCAGCCTTCTCCAACTCAGTAACTGGCAATGCCGTTTTAATAGCTGCTCAGGCCAGGACTTTACTGTCATCCTTGACCTCCTCCTTTCTCTACCTCACATCCAATCCACTAACAAAATCCTTTTAAGGAGCTTCCCTGGTAGCTCAGATGGTAAAGAATATGCCTGCAATACAGGAGATCGAGATTCCATCCCTGGAGAAGGGAATGGCAACCCATGCCAGTCAGTACTCTTGCCTGGAGAAGTTCATGGACAGAGGAGCCTGGCAGGCTACAGTCCATGGGGTAGCAAAGAGTCGGACACCACTCAGTGACTAACCCTTTCACTTTCTTTCATTGAAATGCAACATTTACAGAACTGAGCCATTTCTCACCATTTCCACCAACATCTTCCTGGCCAAAGCCACCATAATATGTGGTCTCTGGAAAACAGCCACTAAACTAGTCTCTCAGTCCTCCAATGAGGAGCTCTCCTGCCAATGAATTATCCTCCACTTAACAGCCAATAATCCTTTAATAATGTTAGTCCATACTATTCCTGAAAATGTTTGCCATATTACATAAGCCATAAATGAACACCAGAACAATGGCTTACTCCTCCTTCTCCGTCTACTTAACTCAACTGCTCTAGTCATACTGACCTCCATGCTATTTTCTGAATATACCTTGACTGCTTCTATCTCAGGGCTTTTGCACTTGCTGATCCCCCTCCTGGAATACTCTCCCTTAAAATCTGTTTATGGCTTGACCCTTTCTTCCAGATTGCTATTCAAATATAATGTAATCCAAGAGGCTTTCTCCAATGTCTTACATAATCACCTCCAGAAGCCATCACCTTTGTCTCTCTACCCTGATTTTACTCTTCTGTAAAGCACTTACAACACCTGTCATAATACACATTTATCTCTTTATTGTCCACAAAAGGTACTCTGTTAGCTTTGTCTCTTTTGTGTAGTACTACATTCCTAAGAGTCTAGGGCTGCTTCGTATAGTTTGTTGAATGAATGAGTTAATCTCAGCTCTCCCTTGCTACCCTAGTATGTACATCTTATACTGAGTATGTGCTGAGCATGCATGCATTGAGAATTTATACCTGAATAATTTTCATTAAACATAATCATTAAATCTAAGCTTTTTCATCAGGTGCATAATCTATCTCAAAGCAGGAAGAAAAACTAGCTAAGTAAGAATTACTAAACTCCACAAGTAAAAAAGCAACATTATAGAAAAAATCTAAATGGGTAATCAATGAGTACCCAATATCCTTCAACTCAATTCAGAGTTGTTAAGACATTTACTCATAATTACTTAAGTATTAGTACTATTATTCTACCCACCCATAAAGTATTAAGCAATATTCTGCCTTTTAGATTCAGATTTAGTGAAAGTCACTCAGTTGTGTCCAACTCTTTGTGACCCCATGGACTATATAGTCCATGGAATTCTCCTAGCCAGAATACTGGAGTGGGTAGCCTTTCCTTTCTCCAGGGGATCTTCCCAACCCAGGGACTGAACCCAGGTCTCCTACACTGCAAGTGGATTCTTTACCAGCTAAGCCACAAGAGAAGCCTTGGATATTTAGAATATTCTGCCCATGCTAAACCAAATAAACTACTTCAGGCATCCTAACATAAGACGACATGGCATTAAGTTACAGGCTTTGGAAATGTTAATCTTTTGGCAAGAAATAAATTTTTATCAGTTATTCAATATTTGGGCTTCCCAGGTGGTGCCAGTCATAAAGAACCTGCCTTTAAGGGACGTGGGTTTGAACCCTGGGTCAGGAAGATTTCCCTGGAGAAGGGCATGGCAACCCACTCCAGTATTCTTGTCTGGAGAATCTCATGGACAGAGAAGCCTGGTGGGATACAATCCATAGGGTCACAAACAGTGAGAGACAACTGAAGCAACTTAGCACGCATGTATTCAAAATTTTAAAACTCCCAACAAACAAAAGTCTAGGACAAAGAGCCTTCTCAGATGACTACCAGCACAGGGAAGAGTTAACATCTATCCTTCTCAAACTATTCTGAAAAACTGCAGAGGAAGTAACAGTTTCAAACCAGTACTACACAGCCAGCAACCTTCATACCAAAACACACAAGTGAAAATGAAAGTCCCTCGGTCATGTCCAACTCTTTGTGATCTCATGGACTATACAGTCCATGGAATTCTCCAGGCCAGCATACTACAGTGGATAGCCTTTTCCTTCTCTGGGGGATCACTCCAACCCAGGGATTGAACCCAGGTCTCCTGCATTGCAGGTGGATTCTTTACCAGCTGAGCTACAAGGGAAGCCCAAGAATACTGGGGTGTGTAGCCTATCCCTTCTCCAGATCGTCCCGACCCAGGAATCAAACCGGGGTCTCCTGAATTGTAGGTGGATTATTTACCAGCTGAGCTATCAACAAAGAGAGCACAAAAAAAAAATTACTCCCAATATCACTGGTGAACATCTACCCAAAAATACTCAACAAAAAAGTGACTAACCAAACTCAACAGTACTTTAAAAAGATCATATGCCAAAATCAAGTGGGGTTTATCTCAGGGATAAAAGAATGGTTCAATATCCATGAATCAATCAATGTGATACTCATTAACAAACTATAAAGAATAAAAACCATATAATAATCTCGATACAGAAAAGCTTTTAACAAAATTCAACATCCCTTTATGATAAAATCTCAACAAAATGGGAATAGAGAGAAGATATCTCAACATAATAAAAGCCATAAATGACAAGCCCACAGCTAACATCACACTCAATGGTGAAAAGCTGAAAGCATTTCCTCTAAGATTAGGAAGAAGACAAAGATGCCCACTCTCACCACTGTCATTCAACACAGTATACCACAGCAACCAGAGAATAAAAATAAATAACAGGCATCCACTCTGGAAAGAAGTAAAACAGTCACTGTTCGCAGATGACATATACTATACAAAGAAAATCCGAAAGACACCACTAAAAAGTACCAAAACTCACCAATGAAAGTGTTAAAGTTACAGGATAAAAATATAATATGTAGAACTCCATTGTACTTCTCCACCCTAACAACAAACTATTACAAAGAGAAATTAAGAAAACAATCCCATTCAAAATCACATCAAAAAGAACAAATACCTAGGAATAAATCTAACTAAGGAGGTAAAAGATCTCTACTTGGAAAACTCTAAGACACTTGTGAAAGAAACTGAAGACAATGCAAACAGATGTAAAGATATATCATGATCATGGATTAGAAGAACTAATATTGTTAAAATGACCATACTATCCAAGGCAATCTACAGATTCAATGCAATCTCTAACAAAATACCAATGGCATTTTTCACAGAACCAGAACAAACAATTCCAAAATTTGTATGGCAGCACAAAAGACCCTGAACAGCCAAAACAATCTTCAGAAAGAAGAACAAAGCCAGAGGCATCACACTCCCTAATTTTAAACTATACTATGTACAAAGCTAGTCATCAAACAGTATGGTAGTGATACAAAACAGACAGACCAATGGATCAGAACAGAGAATCCAGAAATGGATACACACTTATGGGCAATTAATTAATTTATAACAAAGAAGGGAGCAATATACAACAGGGAAAAGACAGTCTTCAATAAAGGATGATGGGAAATTAAACAACTAGAGGCACTCCAGTATTCTTGCCTGGAGAATCCCAGGGATGGGGGAGCCTGGTGGGCTGCCATCTATGGGGTCACACAGAGTCGGACACGACTGAAGTGACTTAGCAGCAGTAGAGGCAAAAGAATCAAACTTAACAACTTTCTCTCACCATGAAATAAAAAATAAAATCAAAATGGATTAAAGACTTAAATGTAAGACCTGAAAATAAAAAATTCTTAGAAGAATAAAGCTCTTTGACATCAGATTTTTTTATTTTCTCAGATTTGCTTCCTCAGACAAGGGAAACAAAACCAACCAAATGGGACTTCAATGCTTTTGCACAGTGAAGGAAACATCAACAAAATGAACAAACCACCAACTGAATGGGAGAAGATACTTACTTGAAACCAATATATCCAATAAAGAATTAAAAACTTAACTCAAAAAACAAAAAACAAAAACAAAGAACCTGATTTAAAAATAAACAGAGAATCTGAACAAACATTTTTCAAAAAAACACACAAATGGCCAACAGGCACATGAAAAGATGCTCAACATCACTAAGTATCAGGGAAATGCAAGTCAAAACAATTAGATATCACCTCAGACCTTTAAGAATGGCTATTATCAAAAATGATAACAAATAAGTGAGGACGTGGAGAGGAGAGAATCCCAGTGCACTGTTTATGGGAATGTAACTTGGTGCAGATACTATGATAAAAATTATGGAGATTCCTCAAAAAATTAAAAATACAACTACCATACGATCTGCTAATTCCATTCTTGGACATTTATCCAAAGAAAATAAAACAGTCAAAAAGATATATGCACTCCCATGTTTCACTGTATCATTATTTATAATAGTAAAGATATGGAAGGAACCTAAGTGCCAAGCAACAGATGAATGAATAAAAAAGATGTGAGATATACACACATATTCCACACATTGCAATATTACTCGGCCATTAAAAAGAATAAAACTTTGTCATCTGCAACAACACACACAGACCTACAGGGAATTATACTATGTGCAATAAGTAAGACAGAGAAAGACACATACTGTATGATTTTACTTATATGTGGAATCTAAAAAACAAAACAACCACAGCTAAACAGAAACAGTCATAGATACAGAGAACAAAGTTGTTGGAAGAGGGGAGGTGATTGAGAGGATAGATACAAGTGAGGGAGATTAAGAGGTACAATGAAACATACAGTGTGGTGAATATAGTCAATAATTATGTGATACATTCATATAATAACAGATGGTAACGACTTATTATGGTGATTACTATGTACAAAAATACTGACTCATGAAGTTGTGTGACAGGAACTAACATAATATTGTAGGTCGATTATATTTCAAAAACAAAAATCATAGAAAAAATGATAAGATTTGTGGTTACCAGAGGCAAGTGGTGAGGGAAGGAGAATTGGATAAAGGAAGTCAAAAGAATGCGAAGTCAAGTGGGCCTTAGGAAACATCACTAC
>SJYX01019712.1:212391-254931 GCA_006410675.1 Oreotragus oreotragus | reverse complement strand
TGAACCCAGGTCTCCTACACTGCAAGTGGATTCTTTACCAGCTAAGCCACAAGAGAAGCCTTGGATATTTAGAATATTCTGCCCATGCTAAACCAAATAAACTACTTCAGGCATCCTAACATAAGACAACATGGCATTAAGTTACAGGCTTTGGAAATGTTAATCTTTTGGCAAGAAATAAATTTTTATCAGTTATTCAATATTTGGGCTTCCCAGGTGGTGCCAGTCATAAAGAACCTGCCTTTAAGGGACGTGGGTTTGAACCCTGGGTCAGGAAGATTTCCCTGGAGAAGGGCATGGCAACCCACTCCAGTATTCTTGTCTGGAGAATCTCATGGACAGAGAAGCCTGGTGGGATACAATCCATAGGGTCACAAACAGTGAGAGACAACTGAAGCAACTTAGCACGCATGTATTCAAAATTTTAAAACTCCCAACAAACAAAAGTCTAGGACAAAGAGCCTTCTCAGATGACTACCAGCACAGGGAAGAGTTAACATCTATCCTTCTCAAACTATTCTGAAAAACTGCAGAGGAAGTAACAGTTTCAAACCAGTACTACACAGCCAGCAACCTTCATACCAAAACACACAAGTGAAAATGAAAGTCCCTCGGTCATGTCCAACTCTTTGTGATCTCATGGACTATACAGTCCATGGAATTCTCCAGGCCAGCATACTACAGTGGATAGCCTTTTCCTTCTCTGGGGGATCACTCCAACCCAGGGATTGAACCCAGGTCTCCTGCATTGCAGGTGGATTCTTTACCAGCTGAGCTACAAGGGAAGCCCAAGAATACTGGGGTGTGTAGCCTATCCCTTCTCCAGATCGTCCCGACCCAGGAATCAAACCGGGGTCTCCTGAATTGTAGGTGGATTATTTACCAGCTGAGCTATCAACAAAGAGAGCACAAAAAAAAAATTACTCCCAATATCACTGGTGAACATCTACCCAAAAATACTCAACAAAAAAGTGACTAACCA
Source organism: Oreotragus oreotragus (assembly GCA_006410675.1). Classification (NCBI taxonomy): domain Eukaryota; kingdom Metazoa; phylum Chordata; class Mammalia; order Artiodactyla; family Bovidae; genus Oreotragus; species Oreotragus oreotragus. The sequence continues at coordinate 253,949 of SJYX01019712.1, read as the reverse complement.
AACTCAACAGTACTTTAAAAAGATCATATGCCAAAATCAAGTGGGGTTTATCTCAGGGATAAAAGAATGGTTCAATATCCATGAATCAATCAATGTGATACTCATTAACAAACTATAAAGAATAAAAACCATATAATAATCTCGATACAGAAAAGCTTTTACCAAAATTCAACATCCCTTTATGATAAAATCTCAACAAAATGGGAATAGAGAGAAGATATCTCAACATAATAAAAGCCATAAATGACAAGCCCACAGCTAACATCACACTCAATGGTGAAAAGCTGAAAGCATTTCCTCTAAGATTAGGAAGAAGACAAAGATGCCCACTCTCACCACTGTCATTCAACACAGTATACCACAGCAACCAGAGAATAAAAATAAATAACAGGCATCCACTCTGGAAAGAAGTAAAACAGTCACTGTTCGCAGATGACATATACTATACAAAGAAAATCCGAAAGACACCACTAAAAAGTACCAAAACTCACCAATGAAAGTGTTAAAGTTACAGGATAAAAATATAATATGTAGAACTCCATTGTACTTCTCCACCCTAACAACAAACTATTACAAAGAGAAATTAAGAAAACAATCCCATTCAAAATCACATCAAAAAGAACAAATACCTAGGAATAAATCTAACTAAGGAGGTAAAAGATCTCTACTTGGAAAACTCTAAGACACTTGTGAAAGAAACTGAAGACAATGCAAACAGATGTAAAGATATATCATGATCATGGATTAGAAGAACTAATATTGTTAAAATGACCATACTATCCAAGGCAATCTACAGTTTCAATGCAATCTCTAACAAAATACCAATGGCATTTTTCACAGAACCAGAACAAACAATTCCAAAATTTGTATGGCAGCACAAAAGACCCTGAACAGCCAAAACAATCTTCAGAAAGAAGAACAAAGCCAGAGGCATCACACTCCCTAATTTTAAACTATACTATGTACAAAGCTAGTCATCAAACAGTATGGTAGTGATACAAAACAGACAGACCAATGGATCAGAACAGAGAATCCAGAAATGGATACACACTTATGGGCAATTAATTAATTTATAACAAAGAAGGGAGCAATATACAACAGGGAAAAGACAGTCTTCAATAAAGGATGATGGGAAATTAAACAACTAGAGGCACTCCAGTATTCTTGCCTGGAGAATCCCAGGGATGGGGGAGCCTGGTGGGCTGCCATCTATGGGGTCACACAGAGTCGGACACGACTGAAGTGACTTAGCAGCAGTAGAGGCAAAAGAATCAAACTTAACAACTTTCTCTCACCATGAAATAAAAAATAAAATCAAAATGGATTAAAGACTTAAATGTAAGACCTGAAAATAAAAAATTCTTAGAAGAATAAAGCTCTTTGACATCAGCTTTTTTTATTTTCTCAGATTTGCTTCCTCAGACAAGGGAAACAAAACCAACCAAATGGGACTTCAATGCTTTTGCACAGTGAAGGAAACATCAACAAAATGAACAAACCACCAACTGCATGGGAGAAGATACTTACTTGAAACCAATATATCCAATAAAGAATTAAAAACTTAACTCAAAAAACAAAAAACAAAAACAAAGAACCTGATTTAAAAATAAACAGAGAATCTGAACAAACATTTTTCAAAAAAACACACAAATGGCCAACAGGCACATGAAAAGATGCTCAACATCACTAAGTATCAGGGAAATGCAAGTCAAAACAATTAGATATCACCTCAGACCTTTAAGAATGGCTATTATCAAAAATGATAACAAATAAGTGAGGACGTGGAGAGGAGAGAATCCCAGTGCACTGTTTATGGGAATGTAACTTGGTGCAGATACTATGATAAAAATTATGGAGATTCCTCAAAAAATTAAAAATACAACTACCATACGATCTGCTAATTCCATTCTTGGACATTTATCCAAAGAAAATAAAACAGTCAAAAAGATATATGCACTCCCATGTTTCACAGTATCATTATTTATAATAGTAAAGATATGGAAGGAACCTAAGTGCCAAGCAACAGATGAATGAATAAAAAAGATGTGAGATATACACACATATTCCACACATTGCAATATTACTCGGCCATTAAAAAGAATAAAACTTTGTCATCTGCAACAACACACACAGACCTACAGGGAATTATACTATGTGCAATAAGTAAGACAGAGAAAGACACATACTGTATGATTTTACTTATATGTGGAATCTAAAAAACAAAACAACCACAGCTAAACAGAAACAGTCATAGATACAGAGAACAAAGTTGTTGGAAGAGGGGAGGTGATTGAGAGGATAGATACAAGTGAGGGAGATTAAGAGGTACAATGAAACATACAGTGTGGTGAATATAGTCAATAATTATGTGATACATTCATATAATAACAGATGGTAACGACTTATTATGGTGATTACTATGTACAAAAATACTGACTCATGAAGTTGTGTGACAGGAACTAACATAATATTGTAGGTCAATTATATTTCAAAAACAAAAATCATAGAAAAAATGATAAGATTTGTGGTTACCAGAGGCAAGTGGTGAGGGAAGGAGAATTGGATAAAGGAAGTCAAAAGAATGCGAAGTCAAGTGGGCCTTAGGAAACATCACTACGAACAAACTAGTGGAGGTGATGGAATTCAGTTGAGCTATTTGAAATCCTAAAAAATGATGCTGTGAAAGTTCTGCACTCAATAAGCCAGCAAATTTGGAAAATTTGGTCAGCAGTGGCCACAGGACTGGAAAAGGTCCATCTTCATTCCAATCCCAAAGAAAAGGCAATGCCAAAGAATGCTCAAACTACCGCACAATTGCACTCATCTCACATGCTAGCAAAGTAATGCTCACAAGTCTGCAAGCCAGGCTTCAACTGTATATGAACCGTAAACATCCAGATGTTCAAGATAGATTTAGAAAAGGCAGAGGAACCAGAGATCAAATTGCCAACATCCACTGGATCACTGAAAAAGCAACAGTTCCAGAAAAACATCTACTTCTGCTTTATTGACTACGCCAAAGCCTTTGACTGTGTAGATCACAACAAACTGTGGAAAATTCTCCAAGAGATGGGAATACCAGACTACTCTGCCTGCCTCCTGAGACATCTGTATGCAGGTCAGGAAGCAACAGTTAGAACTGGACATGGAAAACAGACTGGTTCCAAATTGGGAAAGGAGTGTATCAAAGCTATATATTGTCACCCTGAATATTTTACTTATATGCAGAGTACATCACACGAAATGCCAGGCTGGATGAAGCACAAGCTGGAATCAAGACTGCAGGGAAAATATCAATAACCTCAGATACACAGATGATACCACCCCTGTGGCAGAAAGCGAAGAAGAACTAAAGAGACTCTTGATGAAAGTGAAAGAGAAGAGTGAAAAAGTTGGCTTAAAATTCAACATTCAAAAAAAGAAGATCATGGCATTCAGTTTCATCACTTTATGGAAAATAGATGGGGAAACAATAGAAACAGTGACAAACTTTATTTTCTTGGAGTCCATAATCACTGCAGATGGTGACTACAGCCATGAAATTACTTGGAAGAAAAGCTATGACCAACCTAGACAGCATATTACAAAGCAGAGATATAACTTTCCTGACAAAAGTCCGTCTAGTCAAAGTTATGATTTTTCCAGTAGTCATGTATGGATGTAAGAGTTGGACTATAAAGAAAGCTGAGTGCTGAAAAATTGATGCTTTTGAACTGTGGTGTTGGAGAAAACTCTTGAGATTGCCTTGGACAGCAAGGAGATCCAACCAGTCAATCCTAAAGAAAATCAGTCCTGAATATTCATAGGAAGGATCGTTGCTGAAGCTGAAACTCCAATACTTCAGCCACCTGATGTAAACAACTCCTTGGATGCTGAGAACTCCTAATCTGGGAAAGATTGAAGGCAGGAGGAGAAGGGAATGACAGAGGATGAGATGGTTGGATGGCATCACCAACTCAATGGACATGAGTTTAGGCAAGCTCCAGGAGTTTGTGACAAACAGGAAAGCCTGGCATACTGCAGTCTGTGGGGTCACCAAGAGTCAGACACGATGGTGCAACTGAACTGACTGATAGGGACAGAATGTAAACATAATTAATATAATTAACATTGCTGTTAATTATACATGTGAGTTGTCAAGAGAGTCAATCTAAATCCTAAGAGTTCTCATCAGAAGGGAAAAAAAGTTTCTATTTTTTTAATGTTGTATCTATGAGATGATGAATGCTCACTCAACTTACTGCAGCAATCATTTTATGATGCATCATGTATAAGTCAAAGCATTATGCTGACCACTTTAAAATGGTGTTGTATATGTCAATTATATCTTGATAAATAGGAAAAAGTTAACTATTGAATTGGTTTAGAAGGTTCACTGAAAACTTGTTTAGTATTCCATATTCTGAATAGCAAAACAAAACTCAAATCTAAATGAATCAAGGATTCTTATAAATGCCCTTCACTATACTCAAGTACTATAGGTCTAAGATTTGCCTATGTTTCTCTCTCTCTAAAAATAAGCCCAGGCAGGAGATGCACACTTAAATTACTGCAGTCTTAAAACTAAGATTAGCATAGTAAGAGTGTGCTACACTACCTAGAGAAAACCTGTAACGTCATTTAATCTTCCTCAGCAGTAAATTTTATATTTGATTCTAGAGATGCCAAACAAAGGTTATTCAATAAAAAACAATGCTAATCTATAGCAATTACTCAGAAAAACAAAGAAGTTTTGATATCTAAAGTTCTTTAACTGAAGAAAAATTTTTATCTAACCATTAAAGTTCTTTTAGTGAAATTTCACTTTAAGAGTAAATTATTAAAGACATATACTTATTAATCTGTAAATCTGGGATTATCTGTAATTCTGAGAGACCATGTTAATTCAAATTAAAAAAACAGTAATAACACCCAAACATGGTATTCAAATGTATAAAAAAGGAAGTTGATTACATTTAGTTTTAACAACAATGAATTCATTAATTCTATCTGTAAATAGAAATTAATTGTAACCTAGCATGGAAAATAAATGCTCACTTCTCCCTGCTTACCATTAGCTCATAGTAAGGTGTTCTTTGGAAAAAAAATAAACAGCTTAAGTTTCAAAGAGGAGCCACAAAGCACTGAAGTGACATTTTTCTCAGGTCCTGCTGCAAAGCTTTCTTGTATTAGAGAACCATAACACTAGACAACAACAAAAGACAGGCATATTCTCAAACAGATATGTGGGCTTCTCAGGTGATTCAGCGGTAAAGAACCCACCCTGCCAATGCAGGAACCACAGGAGACACGAGTTCAATCCTTGGGTCTGGAAGATCCTCTGAAGGAGGAAATGGCAACCCACTCCAGTACTCTTGACTAAAAAACCCCATGGACAGAAGAGCCTAGGGGGGCTACCACACATGGGGTCGCAGAGTCAAACACGATTCAGCAACTGAACATAGTACATAGGTAAATAGGTAAGCAATGTTTTATTCCTAAATAAAGTTTCAAATTAAGTGTGGCTTGAAGCCAAACCACAACTTCCTCTGGGAACCATGGATTAACTTCTTACTGTTAGACTTCCCTCATTACTGCTTACAGTTATTGGCCCACAAGGTATTTTATCTCATTTCCCCTAAGGACTTCGGCACTAATGAGTCGAGTTAAGACCACAATGTAGGCTGCTAACCGAGTAATTGGAAAATATCCTTTTCTTATTTTCCTTTCCAACACACACACACACACACACACAAACACACACTCTCTCTCTCTCTCATTCACTGACCTCTTCCCTTCCTCCAAGTTGATCAGGAAAATAAGAAGGGGAGGAAACAGTATAAATGATTCCATGAAAGTAGTTTATATAGGACTGAATACAATGTACACAGATCTCAGCAGAGTTCTGTTGTGTATGACTGTTTTCCAAGCCAAAATATTACTTACAAGAACTTTGGCAGAAGCATTAAAGTAAGAAACAAAGAAAAAAATGTAGAACATACAAGGAAAAACTCACTTACTGTGTATCATCTTCAGGTCATAAAACTTTGCACTTAATAGATCTTCTCCTATGATCTTTCTTCTGTAAAGATCAATAAAGAGAAGAAATAATAGAAAACTGTTACTCTGCTCATTTATTTTCAATCCACTGCCCACAACAATGAAAGCTATTATGTACCAAGTTTTAAATTTTAGCAAAGAAAGCATGATGAGTTAAACTTCCCACTTAGCTGCCACTTTCCACTCCAATGACTACAAAGGAGATTCACTAACATGAAACAAAACACTACTGCAATCCCTTTCCCTGCAACTAGTGGAAAGTATCAGAAAGAGGAGTCTTACATCTTTAGAAGGGAGAGTCAACACCAAATGTGTTATTTCCTAAGTGCTGGAAATGAGGCCTACATCTTAAAAATATAAGCCTGAATGAGAAGAATTCTAAAAAACATCCAAAAGACTCCAGAAAGAATCTACAGTAAAAATCTAGTAACTGAAAGATTTACTGCGAGAGAAATCATTAATGGTTTGACTTGGCGGGCAAAAGCAAATTATTATTTTGCATCTGTTACTTCCTTTTACCATCCCTCAACCACAAGTCCTTGAGAAAAAACGGCTAAGCATGTGGACTACCTCAGGTGTGTCCGACCCACTGTATGACCCTGTTACAGGTCACGTAATAATGAGCACTGCACTCTCAGGAGGAGCCAAGAGGACTGAGTAATTCTGAAAAAATTGCCTATTTATGACATTGCCATAGCCAAGAATAGGAGATGAATGAAGAATAAAGCTAGCAAAAGGTATTTCTTCATTATGCCTGGGAATAATGTGTTATTTACTAAGCAAACATAAATGGAAGAGTCAAAGCTGACTCAAATTAATTAAAAGAAACTGTACATAAAATTTGCTCTAGTGAAGTTATTAACTTGGGTTTATGGGTGGGCTCTTGAACTGAGTGTTCCACAAATCCCTTAAAATCTATGAACTTTTGTCTGTAAGTATATTTTATGATGTATCTTTTTGGGTAGAATTTCTCTACAGGTTTCTTCAGATTACTAAAGAAGTCTATAACTTCCCAAAAGTTAAGATCTAGAGAGCTACAGAGTCATAAATAAGTGGCACAATTCAGTAAATCTCAAGGAATATTGTCAATGTTTTTCTTAATACATTTACCCTCTTATGGTTATTAGTATTCTGATGAAAGGTACTAACGAGCCATAGATTTAGCTATGAATTTGACAATATACTGACTTAATAACAACTTTGCGCAGCTCTAAATGTAGTTCAGATCATTTATAAGTACTACAAGTTATTTTCAGTAATAAATCTCCAGTACACTACTAATTCAATTTAATTTTAAAAATTACCTTAATATCTGTTAAACTTGAATTCTAAGTATTTTTAGGCAATTACATTTTAACCATAGTAGCTAAGAAATCCAAACTTAAAAATTTTTTCAAACATAAACAATTTGTTACAGTACTAGCAAGTGTCTGCTACAACACAAAGAAGCAAAAGGAGAAAAATAATAGTTTCAATTACAACAGTCTCATGAAGAATGTTGTACTTTATCATTAGTTACTTTCTATTTTCCGTCCATAAATACTACAGCAATTACCAAAATGTGGTCTGTGCACCAATGCTTATCCATAATGGCTTGTGTTTTGTGTTTTTTTAACATGGCTGTAACTTTTATCTTTTAAAAGTATCAATCTATAACAAACTAGGAAAAAACTAAAATAAAAAACTAATTCATCAAAGACAAAGGTCAAATAAATTATATTCTCAGATTTCATGTGGTCTGTCCTTAAATTATCAAGGGAATGCTTTAAAAGAATTATATACATTGAAATTTCACATCATTTTTTAAGTACTCTCTTTTTTCTTATTTGCTAACTTCTGATTCTACACAGTTGGATTCCATTCCTGAAACTCATCACTAACCTCATACAGCTTTTAGAATTTTCCTGACAGGATAGCTGTTTCTTAAAAGAGCTTTCATTTTTCTTGTCATTTGTTTCTCTCAACTGTCTTTTTACTTGAACCTGTGAGAAAAGCAAAATCATCTATTTAGAGTGATAATATGGGATCACACCTATACATTTCCCTTGAAAGAACAAAAAATTAAAGAAGCATACCGTCTAAATGAAAGTGTAGCCCAAATACATATGCTTATTAGTTCAAGTATGCTAAACTATAAACTGAGTATTTGTGCTAAGCTCTGGGGAAATAAAAAAGTCAGAGAGAGTGTGCTAATAACAGAAATATACACACAGATCTTATATATATATATATATGTAGAACTGACTTTATCTGAAGATACGAGAGAAGACTTTTTATGAGTAGATAATTTCTGAATTGGTCTTAAAGAATGAACAGGCATTTGTCTAAGGAAAAAAGATTTTCTAAATGGAGGGAACACAGTTATAAAAAGAGTGCAAAGAAGTCAATGAGGATGTGGAAGAAAAAGTTGGCAGGATATGAAACTGATGTAATATATTAGAACCAGACAGTGAAGGCCTTGAAAAAGAAAATAATTCTACAGAAATCAGAAAATAAATGAAGGTTTACAAGTAAGTGAATGAAATGATCAAATTTGCTTTTTTTGACAGTGATATGGAGAATGAACCAGTTAAAGAGAAACTATAAAAGCCAGGAAACTGGAAGGAAGCTGCTGTAATAGTGTAGAACTATACTGTATGAGACAATAGTTACTAGCCATATACTGTTAAGTATGTGAAAATGTGGCTGGTTTAAAAAGAGATGTAAGTGTAAAATATATACTAGATTCCAATGAAAACAACAATAGGAGATAAAATCCTTCAATAACAATTCTAAGATACTACATGCTGAAATAATACATTAAATGTTAAAAATATAAAAATTCATCTTAACTGTTTCTTTTTGTTCTTTTAATGTGGCTACTAAATGTTTATAAGAGTGGTGTGTATTGATGGTATATATCTATTGGCAGAACAGATCTAGATGACAGACAGCCTGAGGGTCTACAGAGAGGTAATGAAATGGATTGGATTTAAGACACTGTGCAGAAAGAGGAAGCAAAAATAATGAAAAGAGAAAAAATGGAAAACTTTTTTGAGGCTTTTGATCTGGGTGACCGGGATTACAGTACCATAAACTGAGGTTGGCAGAGGGGCTGGGAATGAGATGAGTTTGGGGTTTGTTAATGTTTAGACTCCTTTGGTATTCTAGATAGAGATGTCCAACAATTGATTGAAAATATAAGCAACTGTGCATGTCTCATTCAAGTTTAACTGTAAAGGGAAAAGGATAATAAAGATTCAAAAGAAGTAAAAGGGCAAAGAAAGATATTAAGAGTATATAGATAACATCACATATGATAAAAAGTACATTTTAACAAAATTAGATTAGCACTGTCCCAAACTTTTAAGTAACATTCAATTCTATTAAATAAAACATACATTTTATTCCAAGCAACAGAACAAAATTTTTACAGAGTATCTTTGGAGGCTAATTCACACATTATATATACATACACACACACAGTCTAGAAAAACAGAGGACATATGCTTTATAATTTTAATTATAATATCACACACATATATATAATGTTTTATCTTTTCTTTTGTTAAGTACAACTTTATTGTAATGCTTAATCTTGATCACATTCTTGAGATGCACACATCACACTGATGTTATTTGATTATGAACCATGATTTATGATTTGTATTCACATTTATTTTTGGATTACCAAAATATATACTAATATTTTATATATATACTAATATGTACTAATATATACTAATATATTATATTATTATATTAGTACATATTAGTATATGTATATACACTAATCTGCATAATGTCCAGAGTTACACAATTAAACATGCAGGATCTTTTACATATGTCATTTTAGTTGTAGTCTCATTTGTACCTTATGTCATCAAGACTTATCTGGAGAAAATAATCAAAACAAATTATAAACACCTACAGTAGGAATATTTAATGTTTAAATAGTTTTACGTTGCTTACATACCCCTTTCTACTCACAAAAATAGCAAGCAGTCTTGCTGCTACTTTGGAAGTTTGTCTTTCCCATTAATGGCATGATTTATATATACTGTATATCTTCATTTTTAAAATACCATTCCTGATTTATCAGCAGTAACATCAAGAAATCTCTTTACCACACATTTCACTTTACTTGCTACTTACTCTCTTTTCCATTTTTCATTTTCTATTCATCAATTTAGGAAAATTATTTCTATTTATTTCTTCTTTTTTTGGTAAGCCAAAAATAAATGTGAATACAAATCATAAATCATGGTTCATAATCAAATAACATCAGTGTGATGTGGGCATCTCAAAAATGTGATCAAGATTAAGCATTACAATAAAGTTGTACTTAACAAAAGAAAAGTTATCTGCCCATAACAACTGTGAAACTGTGAGAAGTCCTTCTCGTCCTTCTCAAGAGTTTCACAAACTCCCACATTTTTCTCCAATTAAACCGTTTCCTTCAAGTACCACCGGCACTTAAGAACAAAGACACCATTTTATATTTAATTTTACTTGTTTAATCTTCTCAACATTATATGCTTTTCATGAAAACATAATTTTCAGGTACTTTGGACTTTTTTGTGGGGGTTTGTCTCTGAATCTAATATCCCATTCATTTTTTAAATGGAAAGTAAACACATTAAACTTAGTTAATTCACAAATACATTCAAGTATCTATTAAAGCAAAATCATCTCAATTAAGTTTACACAGTTCATTCTGCAAAATAAACTCTAAGCCTTACCTTAACACAACCTTCTGATACACTGAATTTAAACACCGCCTGAAAAGGTTTCCGGTCAACAGGACATGAAGGCAGTGTCTGAAAAATCATTAACAAATTATAACTTTACAAATGTCTCTTTAAAATAGGTCAAAATTAAACTATAACATTTATGGTTAAGTTTTTCACTGGAATAGGAAACAACAGAAAAACAATTTTTTCTTCTTTCAAAGATAAAGATGAAACACTTTCTATCTGTGTCATGTCACAAATAAATACCGTAGTTTTAAAAAATTCATTCAAACATTTACTGAGCAAGTACTGTATGCTAAATAAGTGGAATACAATGAACAAGAAAAAGAAGATCGCTGTTATCAAGATAATATCTATTAAGACCTGCTCCCCAGTTGAGAACTACAGCTACAATGAAAGGAAGCTGGGCTGAAATCATTAGCTCTGTGATCCAAAGCATTTGAGAAATTCTAAATAAGCTGTAAAAGGAATGGCTTGGACAGATCCCTCACAGATTTTAATATTCTAAGCCAGTATTTCCCCCCTCAAGAAATCTTGAATAAGCAGCTGCACCAGCAATTTAAAAGGAAAAAAAAAAAGTAGATATGAAGAAAAGGAAAGATTTCTACACTCCTCCCTCAGTCACATAGGTACCCTTTCCAGAAGTAGTTTCTTACGTATCTTTTTGGAGATATCAACGTTTATACATAACACGTTGTATCTTTTAAATATAAAATTCAGATGCTAAACTGAATGTTGTATTTCTCTTAATTACCTATCTTAGATTGGTAATTCTTAGATTAACTCATATTACTATTTCACAGCTGCCCCATTCTTAATATGTATGTCATAATAGTTTCGATTTATATCTCCTTTTATATAAGTTGAAAATATTTTCATATTTAAGGGCTCTTAAACGATCCTTTTCTTTAAACCATCTATTCATGCCTTTTGCCTAACTTTATTAGTTTGCTGTTCTTTTACAAACTGCATTAGGCTTTCTTTATAGATTAAGAAAAATTGTCCTTTGCCCACTCTGTAATTCTAAATCTTTATTTTGACACAAGTATTATTTCCTGTACTTTCAAACTTAATATGCATCAACTCTTAATTAACAGTTTCTCTGGTAGTATTATTAAATGTTTGTATAGGGAAAAGGAAAGGGAAGTCGCTCAGTTGTGTCCGACTCTTTGCGACCCCATGGACTATAACCTACTAGGCTTCTCTGTCCATGGGATTCTCCAGGCAAGAATACTGCAGTGGATTGCCATTTCCTTCTCCAGGGGATCTTCCCAACCCGGGGATCAAACCCAGGTCTCCTGCATTGGAGGCAGATGCTTTAACCTCTGAGCCACCAGGGAAGCCCTTGTATAGGGAAAGGTTTATATTATTTAAATATTTTAAGATAAAGTATGTCATCTACTAGGGTGAAAGAGAACTTTCTGCAGTCTATGAAGCCCATACTAAAATGTGATATTTTAATACCTATGGTTATAAATGTAAATCAGGATTCTAACAACTTAATAGTAATAGTCTGAAAGAAAAGACAGTAATCAAGTTTTGATAAACAGTCCTCTATTCCCTAGTGGAAAAATGTGATTTTGCTTTTCTTGACTTTGGCACAAACCAAGATAAACCAAGTGCAAGCACAACAGAATGTGTGTGGCCCTTGATCATATAATACATTTTCACAAAAGCTCGTGAGTTACTTTGGGAGCAGCCAAAACATAAACTGAATTACTTTTTACTACCCTGCTAAAAAGTCATTTTTCTTTTCCTAAGTAGAGAGGCCTTGATCAAATGCTTTACACCATATCTAAATTAGGAAATGTGACCTTCCTTACTATATTAAGTCGGTTCAGACTGGTAGAACCCACCTCAGCTTGCTTCCAAGTACCATGGATTTAGGATGCTACTACTTTCCCTTCAGAAAAATCTGACCTTAAAAAACCACTACAAGGAGCAACAAAGCTGCCCATACCTTTTAAATAATGCACTGCAAATAGCAATTTTAGTTCAAAGAACTCAGCATCATAACTGTGTGACTGTTGTTTATATTAGCATTTACTGCATAAAATGTCTTAGCCCAGAAGTTGTAATAACACATTTATAACTCAAAAGAATACTCTATCGTGGAAACCTTCAAGTACTTATTTTTACTGAAGTTTCAAAATGCATTTTCTATTTTAAAGGCAAATTTAGGTAAATATTCATTAAATACATAAAATAATAAAAATTTGCTTCCTTCATTAAAAAAAAAAAACTATTAAAATAGATGTGTAAGGGCTCTGGATTTACTGTCTATTTTCATATTCTGCCCTGTCTATGCATGCGTGTGCTTAGATGCTCAGTCACATCCAACTCTTTGTGATCCCATGGACTATAGCCTGCCAGACTCCTCTGTCCATAGGATTTTTCCAGGCAAGAATACTGGAGTGGACTGCCATTTCCTCATGTTTAATGTTAAGCAAATTACATAGCCTTTCTATGTCTCTTTTGTGAAAATGGGGATAATAATAATCTCTGAGGTTTCTGCAGGAATTAATGGCATACACTAAGCATTATGTAAAGTCTTCCAAATGTCAACTGGCTTTATAGCACTAATAATAAAAAAGCTTGGTTCACTAATGAAAACTCACAATATGATGTACATATACATGTATGAGACAAGAATTGTTAATGATGTTTTAATTGGACTTTTCAAAGTTCGTGACATATATGGACATTAAACTATTTTTATGTATTTCAAGTTGTAACACTAAGAGATCCAAAAAGAGTCACTGTGTTAAAGGAATTTAAATATCAGATATAAGTCAGATACACCAAACCTTTCTAAAACTCTGAAATTACACAATCTCATTTTCTTCATTATTAAATTTCCTCTGCTGACATCAGCTAAATGGCACTCTTTCCTTTACCATGTTCAGAGTATCAGAGTTCTAACCTGAGTCATTCCATTTTGATCTCTTACAGATATTAAGAGTTATAAGATTTTTGTCATGGATATGTATAAGGTTTCATGTGAAGAAAGGATTTCACTGCTATTTAAAAAAACAAAAAGAAAAAAACAGCAATAAAAAGTAGTAGCTTGGAAAACTACTGCTATATATTAAGATAATCTGTATATACTTGTATTTCTTAAAGATAATCTAGTTAACACTAGAAAATAAATTAATAGATTTTCTTTGGCTCAGGGTTAGCCATTAGAAAAAATTCTTAAAAACGGGTTATCCTCCCCAGATTTTTTTTTTTTAAAGAGTGCAAAGAAGTCAATGAGGATGTGGAAGAAAAAGTTGGCAGGATATGAAACTGATGTAATATATTAGAACCAGACAGTGAAGGCCTTGAAAAAGAAAATAATTCTACAGAAATCAGAAAATAAATGAAGGTTTACAAGTAAGTGAATGAAATGATCAAATTTGCTTTTTTTGACAGTGATATGGAGAATGAACCAGTTAAAGAGAAACTATAAAAGCCAGGAAACTGGAAGGAAGCTGCTGTAATAGTGTAGAACTATACTGTATGAGACAATAGTTACTAGCCATATACTGTTAAGTATGTGAAAATGTGGCTGGTTTAAAAAGAGATGTAAGTGTAAAATATATACTAGATTCCAATGAAAACAACAATAGGAGATAAAATCCTTCAATAACAATTCTAAGATACTACATGCTGAAATAATACATTAAATGTTAAAAATATAAAAATTCATCTTAACTGTTTCTTTTTGTTCTTTTAATGTGGCTACTAAATGCTTATAAGAGTGGTGTGTATTGATGGTATATATCTATTGGCAGAACAGATCTAGATGACAGACAGCCTGAGGGTCTACAGAGAGGTAATGAAATGGATTGGATTTAAGACACTGTGCAGAAAGAGGAAGCAAAAATAATGAAAAGAGAAAAAATGGAAAACTTTTTTGAGGCTTTTGATCTGGGTGACCGGGATTACAGTACCATAAACTGAGGTTGGCAGAGGGGCTGGGAAAGAGATGAGTTTGGGGTTTGTTAATGTTTAGACTCCTTTGGTATTCTAGATAGAGATGTCCAACAATTGATTGAAAATATAAGCAACTGTGCATGTCTCATTCAAGTTTAACTGTAAAGGGAAAAGGATAATAAAGATTCAAAAGAAGTAAAAGGGCAAAGAAAGATATTAAGAGTATATAGATAACATCACATATGATAAAAAGTACATTTTAACAAAATTAGATTAGCACTGTCCCAAACTTTTAAGTAACATTCAATTCTATTAAATAAAACATACATTTTATTCCAAGCAACAGAACAAAATTTTTACAGAGTATCTTTGGAGGCTAATTCACACATTATATATACATACACACACACAGTCTAGAAAAACAGAGGACATATGCTTTATAATTTTAATTATAATATCACACACATATATATAATGTTTTATCTTTTCTTTTGTTAAGTACAACTTTATTGTAATGCTTAATCTTGATCACATTCTTGAGATGCACACATCACACTGATGTTATTTGATTATGAACCATGATTTATGATTTGTATTCACATTTATTTTTGGATTACCAAAATATATACTAATATTTTATATATATACTAATATGTACTAATATATACTAATATATTATATTATTATATTAGTACATATTAGTATATGTATATACACTAATCTGCATAATGTCCAGAGTTACACAATTAAACATGCAGGATCTTTTACATATGTCATTTTAGTTGTAGTCTCATTTGTACCTTATGTCATCAAGACTTATCTGGAGAAAATAATCAAAACAAATTATAAACACCTACAGTAGGAATATTTAATGTTTAAATAGTTTTACGTTGCTTACATACCCCTTTCTACTCACAAAAATAGCAAGCAGTCTTGCTGCTACTTTGGAAGTTTGTCTTTCCCATTAATGGCATGATTTATATATACTGTATATCTTCATTTTTAAAATACCATTCCTGATTTATCAGCAGTAACATCAAGAAATCTCTTTACCACACATTTCACTTTACTTGCTACTTACTCTCTTTTCCATTTTTCATTTTCTATTCATCAATTTAGGAAAATTATTTCTATTTATTTCTTCTTTTTTTGGTAAGCCAAAAATAAATGTGAATACAAATCATAAATCATGGTTCATAATCAAATAACATCAGTGTGATGTGGGCATCTCAAAAATGTGATCAAGATTAAGCATTACAATAAAGTTGTACTTAACAAAAGAAAAGTTATCTGCCCATAACAACTGTGAAACTGTGAGAAGTCCTTCTCGTCCTTCTCAAGAGTTTCACAAACTCCCACATTTTTCTCCAATTAAACCGTTTCCTTCAAGTACCACCGGCACTTAAGAACAAAGACACCATTTTATATTTAATTTTACTTGTTTAATCTTCTCAACATTATATGCTTTTCATGAAAACATAATTTTCAGGTACTTTGGACTTTTTTGTGGGGGTTTGTCTCTGAATCTAATATCCCATTCATTTTTTAAATGGAAAGTAAACACATTAAACTTAGTTAATTCACAAATACATTCAAGTATCTATTAAAGCAAAATCATCTCAATTAAGTTTACACAGTTCATTCTGCAAAATAAACTCTAAGCCTTACCTTAACACAACCTTCTGATACACTGAATTTAAACACCGCCTGAAAAGGTTTCCGGTCAACAGGACATGAAGGCAGTGTCTGAAAAATCATTAACAAATTATAACTTTACAAATGTCTCTTTAAAATAGGTCAAAATTAAACTATAACATTTATGGTTAAGTTTTTCACTGGAATAGGAAACAACAGAAAAACAATTTTTTCTTCTTTCAAAGATAAAGATGAAACACTTTCTATCTGTGTCATGTCACAAATAAATACCATAGTTTTAAAAAATTCATTCAAACATTTACTGAGCAAGTACTGTATGCTAAATAAGTGGAATACAATGAACAAGAAAAAGAAGATCGCTGTTATCAAGATAATATCTATTAAGACCTGCTCCCCAGTTGAGAACTACAGCTACAATGAAAGGAAGCTGGGCTGAAATCATTAGCTCTGTGATCCAAAGCATTTGAGAAATTCTAAATAAGCTGTAAAAGGAATGGCTTGGACAGATCCCTCACAGATTTTAATATTCTAAGCCAGTATTTCCCCCCTCAAGAAATCTTGAATAAGCAGCTGCACCAGCAATTTAAAAGGAAAAAAAAAAAGTAGATATGAAGAAAAGGAAAGATTTCTACACTCCTCCCTCAGTCACATAGGTACCCTTTCCAGAAGTAGTTTCTTACGTATCTTTTTGGAGATATCAACGTTTATACATAACACGTTGTATCTTTTAAATATAAAATTCAGATGCTAAACTGAATGTTGTATTTCTCTTAATTACCTATCTTAGATTGGTAATTCTTAGATTAACTCATATTACTATTTCACAGCTGCCCCATTCTTAATATGTATGTCATAATAGTTTCGATTTATATCTCCTTTTATATAAGTTGAAAATATTTTCATATTTAAGGGCTCTTAAACGATCCTTTTCTTTAAACCATCTATTCATGCCTTTTGCCTAACTTTATTAGTTTGCTGTTCTTTTACAAACTGCATTAGGCTTTCTTTATAGATTAAGAAAAATTGTCCTTTGCCCACTCTGTAATTCTAAATCTTTATTTTGACACAAGTATTATTTCCTGTACTTTCAAACTTAATATGCATCAACTCTTAATTAACAGTTTCTCTGGTAGTATTATTAAATGTTTGTATAGGGAAAAGGAAAGGGAAGTCGCTCAGTTGTGTCCGACTCTTTGCGACCCCATGGACTATAACCTACTAGGCTTCTCTGTCCATGGGATTCTCCAGGCAAGAATACTGCAGTGGATTGCCATTTCCTTCTCCAGGGGATCTTCCCAACCCGGGGATCAAACCCAGGTCTCCTGCATTGGAGGCAGATGCTTTAACCTCTGAGCCACCAGGGAAGCCCTTGTATAGGGAAAGGTTTATATTATTTAAATATTTTAAGATAAAGTATGTCATCTACTAGGGTGAAAGAGAACTTTCTGCAGTCTATGAAGCCCATACTAAAATGTGATATTTTAATACCTATGGTTATAAATGTAAATCAGGATTCTAACAACTTAATAGTAATAGTCTGAAAGAAAAGACAGTAATCAAGTTTTGATAAACAGTCCTCTATTCCCTAGTGGAAAAATGTGATTTTGCTTTTCTTGACTTTGGCACAAACCAAGATAAACCAAGTGCAAGCACAACAGAATGTGTGTGGCCCTTGATCATATAATACATTTTCACAAAAGCTCGTGAGTTACTTTGGGAGCAGCCAAAACATAAACTGAATTACTTTTTACTACTCTGCTAAAAAGTCATTTTTCTTTTCCTAAGTAGAGAGGCCTTGATCATATGCTTTACACCATATCTAAATTAGGAAATGTGACCTTCCTTACTATATTAAGTCGGTTCAGACTGGTAGAACCCACCTCAGCTTGCTTCCAAGTACCATGGATTTAGGATGCTACTACTTTCCCTTCAGAAAAATCTGACCTTAAAAAACCACTACAAGGAGCAACAAAGCTGCCCATACCTTTTAAATAATGCACTGCAAATAGCAATTTTAGTTCAAAGAACTCAGCATCATAACTGTGTGACTGTTGTTTATATTAGCATTTACTGCATAAAATGTCTTAGCCCAGAAGTTGTAATAACACATTTATAACTCAAAAGAATACTCTATCGTGGAAACCTTCAAGTACTTATTTTTACTGAAGTTTCAAAATGCATTTTCTATTTTAAAGGCAAATTTAGGTAAATATTCATTAAATACATAAAATAATAAAAATTTGCTTCCTTCATTAAAAAAAAAAAACTATTAAAATAGATGTGTAAGGGCTCTGGATTTACTGTCTATTTTCATATTCTGCCCTGTCTATGCATGCGTGTGCTTAGATGCTCAGTCACATCCAACTCTTTGTGATCCCATGGACTATAGCCTGCCAGACTCCTCTGTCCATAGGATTTTTCCAGGCAAGAATACTGGAGTGGACTGCCATTTCCTCATGTTTAATGTTAAGCAAATTACATAGCCTTTCTATGTCTCTTTTGTGAAAATGGGGATAATAATAATCTCTGAGGTTTCTGCAGGAATTAATGGCATACACTAAGCATTATGTAAAGTCTTCCAAATGTCAACTGGCTTTATAGCACTAATAATAAAAAAGCTTGGTTCACTAATGAAAACTCACAATATGATGTACATATACATGTAAGAGACAAGAATTGTTAATGATGTTTTAATTGGACTTTTCAAAGTTCGTGACATATATGGACATTAAACTATTTTTATGTATTTCAAGTTGTAACACTAAGAGATCCAAAAAGAGTCACTGTGTTAAAGGAATTTAAATATCAGATATAAGTCAGATACACCAAACCTTTCTAAAACTCTGAAATTACACAATCTCATTTTCTTCATTATTAAATTTCCTCTGCTGACATCAGCTAAATGGCACTCTTTCCTTTACCATGTTCAGAGTATCAGAGTTCTAACCTGAGTCATTCCATTTTGATCTCTTACAGATAATAAAGAGTTATAAGATTTTTGTCATGGATATGTATAAGGTTTCATGTGAAGAAAGGATTTCACTGCTATTTAAAAAAACAAAAAGAAAAAAACAGCAATAAAAAGTAGTAGCTTGGAAAACTACTGCTATATATTAAGATAATCTGTATATACTTGTATTTCTTAAAGATAATCTAGTTAACACTAGAAAATAAATTAATAGATTTTCTTTGGCTCAGGGTTAGCCATTAGAAAAAATTCTTAAAAACGGGTTATCCTCCCCAGATTTTTTTTTTTTAAAGCATATATGAGAAAATAAGCTATTTAAAATAGACAAAATATCTTTTGCTATGGCTACTGAGAAATCATAATATCTATTTCTGACCTTAAAGCAGTTTAGAAATGCATTTCAACGGGGAAACAGAAAATTCAGTTATCCTAAGTCTTCACAGCATACTTCAGTAAATAGTGATTAAAGAAGAATTAAACGAGAAAAAAAAATTCAAACAGATTTTTTAAAATTAAGTGGATCTTTAATTTTTCCTTAATGTATACTCTAAGGAAACTGTAAGAGTATCTTGTATTAGCATATGCTAAAGCTCAAAAACACCATCATTAATAGACACTAAAGCATAAAATTATATATCTATGATGATCAAATAGCTTTAACAGAGAAAAAATGTTTTAAATAATGGTTTGCATTGACCTAACTTTAAAGCATTCCTGAGGATTCTTCATCGTCATAATCCAGCAGATATTCGAAAATTCTCAAAGATATTCTAATCTTGAGTTTGTGTCACTAAAATAACTAATTTAGTTTTTAAGTTATATAGTTTTTAAAACTAATGAAATTTTAAAATACACTTAATTCTGCTTTAATGTATTTTTAGTTCTGAAGAAAATTATCCCAAATTTTACAACAAAAATAAATACACTTTGGTTATTCACCATTTTGAGTCTATATATATATATATATATATAAATACTCTTTAATTATTCACTTATTTTAACTGACAATGAGTTTTATTTTAACAATTTTAGAAGTATCTAGTTTAATTAGTTTCACAGTCAAAGTAATAGAATATCATTCAACTTTGTGATACAGCTACTAAATGAACAGAATTTGATCACTACTTTACAATGTAATGTGTATTATAAGAACAGAGCATACATTTTACTGTGAATGCTCTCTAGTAAAGCTGTTGCAGTTAAGGAGGCGATTTCAACAGAAAAAATAATCTTCCTAATGATTTCAGTAAAACATACCCTAGTATTCTGAAGCGTTGTAAATTCCCAGCTCAGACAAACCCATATTTAAATGTAAGAACAGGAAACCTTCCTTATTTGGGAATTCAGGATTCTTGATTTCTAATATTTCTTGCTTCCTGCTGCTGCTCTATCCTCAATCACAAAGGCTGCCTACCGATAGCCCCTCCTAGAGAGAGAGAAGCAAGTGTTAAAGGTAAATGCTTAAAGACTAAATCTCAGTACCTGTGCTTTAGGTAGGTTTGTCTGTCCATGGGAATCTCTAAAACATCAATCTCTCTTACTATTAAATAGAGCACATTATATAAAACTCCAGTTCAAAATCAACAAAAGTGATTTAGGAATTACACTATCATAGATTGATGCTTATTTTAAAGCCGTTCACCAGGACCTATCCTTTCACCTTGATGGTCCCAAGATACGTAGCCTGGACCCCTAATGAAAATGCTCACCTGTAGTCAGCCTACATATACACTACCACATTTAACCAGTTCTTTCAAGATAGTCCTTTGTCAATGCATATTAATGAAACTATGGTTCTTTATAACCCACTTTCAGGAACGTATCCCTATAAGACAAATGACTGTCAGTGATAAAATTAACAGCAAGGAAATAGTCTCTCTTAACTACTCAAAAGAAACTTTCATTTTCTTAAACATGTATTACAACAGCTGGATAGAATTACTTTTAATCTTTTCTTCTCTTGACATTTGTTAGAATTTTCTTTTTCTAGCACAAAAAGAGGAAATCCCATAAACTATCTATATAAATCATTTTACAAATTCTGACATTTAAAATTAGACTATATACAATATACATCCAACTGGTAAAAATAGAATATTAAATGAAAATCTATTATATATATGCTTTGGAAATGGGCATTCACAATATAAACATATTATTTTTCTACCAAAGGTTATACCAAAGAATTAACCTACAGAGTGAAAACAACTGGGAATTTGGAATAATCAGTCACAAAGTCAAGTTCTGGAGAAGTCAGAACTAGCAACCTCTATAATCTACTTTAAGGATGAAGATAGACAGTCCTGAATCACCTACTGCATAAGTTGCAATAATTAAATGAATTAATGTATTAAACAATGCTAAAGATAAGGACTAATGGTAGTGCTCCTCAGATATGTTTAAATTATTGTTCACTGAGAACTATTTAAAGATTTGGTTTATTTCAAGAATAAAGAAAGATTAAATTTTAGCAAAAACTGTTGGGAAAATCCAGGTAATAAAACTTTGCTGAATTATGTTACCAAACAAAAATCTAATCATCAGAATGATATATTAATTTTTCTACCCACTGCTTAAGGGAACATCTGTATAAAACACATCAGTAGTCAAGATATAAGTCAACTAGTCATATTTTGATTTTTTTGGTATTATTAATTCAAAAATATACTCCTCACCTGTCTGCACTGAACACTGTTGTCTGACTTTTTCAAAAAACATATATCACCACATTAAGACTCTTCATTTCTAGTCTCATGAGAGAAAACATACCCTTGCCAATTGTCAAATTTTTATTCCATTAGCCTTATTTTCTCAAACTGAAGCTGTCAGCAAGTTGAGGGAGGATAATTTGTTTATAGTAGGAAAGTTAATCACATTTAATAATTACTTAAAAAATAAGGGGGATATTTACATTACTTAAAAGTGAAAAGAACCCCAGTGGATATCAAGAACCTCCTAATCATAATATCGCATATTCCTTAAATAGAGTTAAAAAAAAAAAAAACCTTAAACACTTCAAACATGAAATGTTTCCAAGTCCTCAAACTTTAACCTTTTAAGGGTCAAAATTTTAACCACTTCTTGACAACCTGTCAAACTATAAATCTTATTTTCTTATGTGTGTGTGTGTAGCTTACCCTATTGTCTATTGAGTATCACAATTATGATTGGCTGTGAATACTACAGCCACAAGTCAAACTACTCTAGCCTTCACCTTTCTAGTTATCTACTTTATTTAAAATGTGCTAACTCAATCAAAATTAAACTTAGGTGTAAACTAAATGTCCTCAATATGTTTAGATTGCATTTTTGCTCACAGTAAAAATACTTAACTTTATAAGTAGCTGGTAAAGTTTAATGTATTGATTCTTTAGTTCCAGATTCTTAGTTCTAATACTGATGCTTTAAAATATCAAGAATTTCAACTTTCTTAACGTGCCAATTACTATGCCTTTGTTTAGATTAATATTCTATTTCAAAATCATCATTTTTATTTTATAAACCAACAGGCTTACCATCTCTTGAGATCCTTGAAATTAAACATAGAGTAGACATGTTTAACTTCAATTTATTCTAGTGTCCCTAATGGGAAGCCATTAGGCTGTGGGCCATGAAGATCATCATTTCCATTACTCTGAATCTTTCTGCCCTAGGTAAAGTAGATGCTATGAAATATCCAGCAACTAAATTCAGTTTCTTACTCACTTTAAAGTCTTCATATAGCTTTTGTTTTAAATAACCACAGAATCAAAATTTTAGAGCTTAAAGAAATTGAAACTAACAGTGACTTTGGATGTAGGTATTTTAAGAACACAAGAAATTCCAGGAGTGTGTCCAAAATAAATATACTAGACTATTATATGCTTTAAATTTACTTGTTTCTTATGGAGAATTTCTTCAATGCCTAAAATATTATGATGACAGTAAATAAATGAGTTCTTGGTTCTTGGTAACAGTTCCAAATCATATTTTAGTGAATCTTGAGTACAAATCTCAGATAGCTCAGCAGAACTTCTGAAAGACAGAGAAGACTAGGAAGGTGACCCTGAATACATTTTGTACTTTTTTCTTATGTAGATTTCCAATCACTGTAAATCTCACTTTTGATTTCTAACTTCCTACTAGAAGTGAACATTAGTAAAATTTAAGACTATGGGTCAATTTTTTAAAAGTATTTTTATTTCAGGCTATCTCTTGAAGTATTTAGAAACAAATTAAGAGTTCAGGATCCTTGCCCTGAATAACAAATAACCATTACCACAGTAATTTAAATGAAAGAATATGTATGAAAGCCTTATTAGCACAAGCCTGGCCAGTTACCAAGAGACTGAATATGGACACTTATTGCTAAAACCAAAATCCAAAGTAAACTACATGCCTCTTTTGAAGAATAGGAGGCTGAGGAAAATGAGAAGAGATATCTTAATAACTAATGGTCATAAATAACTACACTAGTGGATATGAAATCTGTTTCTATTTGTCAAAGCGCTTATATACCTCAACATATCTGATTTTTTATCATACCAATAAAAGATTCAAACTGAAAATTTAGTTCAAATCCTAAGTGATTTTGTTAATCAGTATTCATTTTATTGTTTATATTGAACATTTTATTAGAAGACTGTGTTCTTGTTACTGCTCAACTTAAATGGCTTATTTAACTGATGTATGCTATTCCCATTATGGACAATGAAATAATTAAGAATATTCTGTTTATTCTCTATTTTCAAAGTTAACTACTTTTGTTTAAACAATATCGCAATTCCCATACTCTCTAACACAATTAATGGCAGTACAGCAGATAAGTATTTTCTTTTTTTTTTTTTTTTGTTTCGAATTCATACATGTCGCTGTTTCTCCTTTTCATTTTCTCAGATGACTTTTTTTTTTCTTTTTTTTTTTTTGTATTTATTTATTTTTTTACACGAACTCCCAAACATGAACCCCCCTCCCACCTCCCACCCCACATCTTCCCTCCAGATCATCCCCATACTCTCTAACACAATTAATGGCAGTACAGCAGATAAGTATTTTCTTTTTAAAGCTATCTGGCTTCAATAAAATGTTTATATCCAAAGAAGTAACACAAAACAAGAAAGACATTACAGGTGAGAAAACTGCTGACTGTAACACTATGTATGTAATCAAGTATTTTCAACCTAAAAATTAAAAGCAGACAAGTTTAGCACTATTTAGTAGAGCTGAATATGTACAGTCTACAACCTAGCAGTACCACTTTAAGATTCATACCCTAGAGAAACCTGAACTTGCACACCATGATAAAGCTAATGGTTGTATCAAAAATACATGTAGCGTAATGAAAGAGGTGAATCAAGTCTATTTTATATATTCTAATCTCCAGAGAAAAACACACACTCAAATCATGGTTGTTGAACCTCCCTATAATGTGGTCACTGCATATAATCTTACGAAAAGCATCAAATTGAAGACTTCTGCCCATCTAGTAACTGTTTCTCTACTGGAAGGAAAAATTCTTCTATTTTTAAGATATCTAATCAGAGAGCAAACCGTGGTGCACAAATTTAACACAGGTGAAATCATTAGTTAGGTGGCAGAGAAAAATATCCATTCTCATTTCATTAGTAAACACTCCTGCAAACACACAGGACTGTTCAGAATTATACTAAATAATTAAACTCAAAAGATTTTTTCCCAAAACACATTTTCACCTATCCTGAGTCCTTTCTTGCCAAAGACCAGTTTAGACTTTTATCTGATTAGAACTGTTTCAAGTATACTATTATGAATTCAAATGGTATAACAAATCCGTTTTTCCTCCTCCCAGAACTTGGCCATAGTCAGTACAGTTATGTCCCCTTTTCCACACTATTAATGAAATATAGGTAAGACATAGAACTGTGAAAACCCCAATTATGCAAAAGGCAACTAATTCTAATGTGCTTAAGGACAACAAACAATTTGAATGCAGCTAATACTAAAAATATTTTTAAGCTTTATTTCCTTTACTTTTACACACTGATAAATTACTAACTCAAAAAATATAGCATGATCTGTGTGACAAGTTTTCATTTCACAATCCGTAACAATAGGGCTCATAATGAATACTCACTGTACAGTAGTATCATGATCTACTTGGCACAAACTGTATCAACATAACACATTAAAGTCCCAATTTTTTCTATTTCTCAATCATTTACTATCTATGAAGAACCTCAATAATATCTCTAACTTTTAAATTAGTTCATAATACGGGAATTAGAAAATGCAGTTATAAATTTATTTCTGCCTCTTAAGCTATAAGACCTTGGCCAAGTTATAGAACACAGAATCCAAGTTTCCTCATCTGTAAAACGGAAAGATACTGTTACATCTGTTCTGGTTATCCCACAAGGCGGATATAAGGAAGAAATTTAATAATCTATATAAAAATTCTCTGAAAAATATAAAACACAAAGCAGAGAGAAAGCATTATTAGTAGTAAGCAGATATAATCACAAGAGGGTCAAGAACACTGAAGATGAATTACTGTGTTTTTACCAGAAAAAAATACCTATTTTCCAATAATTTTTTAAGGTATGCATTTATAATTTTTGTATTACAAAAGCACAAAAAGCTGAATATATAAAATTTAGAAGAGAATATTTAACAAAACTGGAGCAATACAGAGACATCTGTCCTAAGTGGAAGAAAACACATTACTGTGAAATAATTTATGAAAGGCAGTATCAAGTCTGTAGGTAGAATGAAATCATGCTAGGGCATTAAAATACAATAAAATTTAATACTTAGACTCACCTCTGCCCACTTAAGAATACAGGTCAAGCAGAAGACATGATTACAGCTTTCTGGAAAACCAATTTCCTTCTCTAACAGGCAACTGAGACATATTGGACATCTATCAGCTTCACTGTACAACACACCAGTGGTAGCAGTATTATCTTTGTTTTCTTCACCTATAAAGTAAAGCAGTCAGTCATATATGCTTTCAATTTCTCTAGATCAAATGACTTATGTTTCTGGTAGTATGATGGACTCCATACTCTAAAGGGCCCTCCTTCTACAAAGCAATTAGATACACTGTAAGAAACAAACTTCTTGAGCACAATACCTCCAATGTTTACTAATTTAAATTTAAGGAGGAATGAAAAGAATTTTTCATGAATTTAATTTTAAAACAATAATCATACAGTTCAAATATTTTAAAATATAAAAAAGGTTATAGTAACAAATCTCCCAAGCAAATCCATCTCTATGTATTCAGTTCCACCCAACACAACAAGTAACAACTGTTAAGCTTGTTCTGTGTTCTTCCAAAGACATAATGGAATGCAGAGACAAGCAAATCCTAATACATATTCTTTTAAACCTCCTTCTTCAGACAAATGCTAGAATACTATACACACCAGTTTGAGTTTCTGTTGTTGTTTCAATCTAAAGATGGGACAATCACTTGTTTTCAACCTTTGGCTACTGCAAACAATGAAAAACTTATTTCCCACTTTTAATAGTACATCAGTAGGATAAATTCTTAAAAATGGATTTCTAGACCAATGTGTCTGTACATCTGTAATCTGAATAGATACAGCCAAAAATTATACCCCTTAGGGTTTGTACTCATTTAAACACCTACCAGCAATGTAACCAACACACAAGAAGCAAGCAGTGCTTGCTCAAAAGTGAAATAAACTCCAAGATTTGACATAAAGTAAAACAAAAATAAAGAAACAGTCGGCTGAAATGTGACCACTATATGCCAAGCAAATGGAAAAGCTGAGATCACCCTGAGAATACATGTTCATACTAGTGTTTAGATCTGGAGACTAACCTTTAGGACCAACCCAGGTAGGGAAACTGACCCTGGGAGATTCCCCTTTTAAGCCAAGACCCTCACATGGGGTTAAAGTGGTCCCAGCATGGGTTCAGAAAAAAAAAAAAAAAATTAAATCCTCTGAATGAAAACATCCGTAATTTAGGCCCTCATGATTCCACACCTCATAATCAAACATCACCAAGGCGAAGAAAATAAGCTGACTTGAGTAAGAATCAGCAGAAACAAGAATGTGCTTAGATTTATTTTTATATTTTACATACTATATTCATCATAAATTTATTTAGATATCCACTGGCTTCAAACATTAGAACTTTCAAATATTACATTTTTGTTGTTTAGCTGCTAAGTTGTGTCTGCCTCTTTGCGATCCCATGGACTGTAGCACATCAGGTTTCTGTGTCCTTGCTATCTCCTGCTGCTGCTGCTAAGTCGCTTCAGTCGTGTCCGACTCTGTGCGACCCCATGGACGGCAGCCCACCAGACTCCCCCATTCTTGGGATTCTCCAGGCAAGAACACTGGAGTGCGTTGCCAGTTCCTTCTCCAATGCATGAAAGTGAGAAGTGAAAGTGAAGTCGCTCTGTTGTGTCTGACTCTTCCTGACCCCATGGACTGTAGCACATCAGGTTTCTCTGCCCTTGCTATCTCCTAGAGTTCGCTAAACAGTAGATTAGACCCAGAAGAAAAAAATATCTATGAACTAGAAGAAGTGAAAAAACTACCCAGACTGTAAGAAACAGAAGAGGAGATGTAACCTGTGAAAGAGAGGTTGGAAAATGAGGTCAGAACAAAGTCTAACACATTAACTGAGTTCAGAAGAAGAGAGTAAAGGCCAGGCAACAGTTAAAGTAGTAATGGCTAAGAAATGATAAAACAAAAAAAAACACAATCCAACAGATAAAGGACGCACAAGGTATACTAAATAGGAGAAAAAATAATTCACGTTTAGAAACAATGTTGCCAAACTGTACAACATCAAAGATGAAAAAAAAAATTTTAAACTAAAAAGAGGAAAAAGACAGATCGTCTACAAGGGAATGACAATTAACTTGAAAGGACATTTCTTGACAGCTAATAAGAAAACTAAAAAATAGCCCAAACAGGGGGAAAAAATACAAAACTTCAGAGTGCTAAGAGACAAAATAATTATCAATCCAAAATTGTATTATCATTCTTTGAAAAGCTTAGAAGAAGATAAAATTTAAAAACACTTAAGCATTTACCACCAATAGACTTTCACTGCTGCTGCTGCTGCTAAGTCACTTCAGTCGTGTCTAACTCTGTGCGACCCCACAGACGGCAGCCCACCAGGCTCCCCCGTCCCTGGGACTCTCCAGGCAAGAACACTGGAGTGGGTTGCCATTTCCTCCTCCAATGCATGAAAGTAAAAAGTGAAAGGAAGTTGCTCAGTCGTGTCCGACTCTTCACGACCCCAGGGACTGCAGCCCACCAGGCTCCTCCGTCCATGGGATTTTCCAGGCAAGAGTACTGGAGTGGGGTGCCATTGCCTTCTCCAGACTTTCACTAAAGGAAAGATTTTTAAGGAAAAAAAAAAAAAAAAAAAGAAGAAGACAATAATGATAAAAAATTTGAACAAAAAAAAAATGTCATTCTGAAATCAGCAGGGAGCAAAAATTTAAGAATAAAAAGAGTTCAATGAACTAAAACCCCTGACTGATTGCAACAAGACATGAGAAGAGAGAAAAAAAAAAAAGTGTGCACTTTCTATTTAGGCAGCTATTTCAGAGTTTACGAACAACGAAAATATGTAAACAAAAAAATATGTGCTAACAGTTTGGAAACACTAAGTTTGGCTTTCAACACAAAAGCTTTATAAAAATTAAGTTACCTTGCATATCTTCACAGTCCTGATCACCCACATTTAGAGTATATATAGTTTTCTTCTTCATTTCTCCTTGAAAAATGATTTCCTACAGGATGAATGGTAACGGAAAATATTTATGTTTCACTTGTACACATAATATACATAATTTTTTTAAATCCCAAACTCTAAGAAATTATTTTACACATAAAAGAACAAAATATGAATCAAGTCAGTAAATTTTCTGGACAATCCAGTATACTTTTATACTCCCTGCCACCAAGCACAGTCTTTCTAAAAGGAGAAGCCTTATACAGGTATTAAGTAACAAAGACTCATGATAAATTTTGTGGTACAGACATGAATACAATTGGAGCTTAGAGAAAAGAGATCAGTTTGTACTGGAGTTTTTATTGAAGTTGATAGGTTATGTATTTTAAGAAGCTTAAACACATTTAAGCAGCAACACAGAATGAACAAATAAAATGGCATATAGGTAGGCCAATCTGACAACTAGGAGTAAGTGGTAAAAGTACAACTGTGTGTATATATAGAGGAGGGATGGGCATGTAAGGCAAGAAGTTCATCTGAAAGATTACAGTGAAGGTAACAAGAGCAATATAAATCAAGCTGAGCTAGATAATAGATGGATCTCTAGTGATGGACTGAGAGGTTTAGATTCAATCTTATAGATTTTGTAAGCAATATACATGAATCTTTCAAAGGAATGATCTGCAAAACACAGAATGGATTATAGTGGGGAGAGATTAGAAGGAAAGATGTTTGCATAGTTAGAGTAACTGGCTGTGAAATTTATAGAGAAACAAGAAATTAAAGAGCTGAAGTATTTCCAACATTTGGTAACTACATAAATACAGGGAAGGAGTAAAGATTATTTTGGCCTAGAAGACTAGGAAAATGGTGATTACAAGAGACAAAATGAGGAACAGTAAAAAAAAAATTAATTTGTTAGTTAAGGGGAACAAACTTATGAGGTAAAATTATTTTTTAAACCAACTCTTAGAATTCTAGGGCTTTCCAGGTAGCTCAGTGGTAAAAGAATACGCCTGCAATGCAAGAGACTCAGGAGACTCCAGTTTTACCCCTGGGTTGGGAAGACCCCTAGAGGAGAAAATGGAAACCCACGAGTATCTTGCCTGGAAAATTCTATGGCAGGCTACAGTCCATGGAGTCACAAAGAGCTGGACACAACTGAGCACACATGCACACTTTAGAATTCTTTCTTGAATTATTGCAAGACAAGCAACTGCAAAGAACTATTCAAATATATTTTGGAGTATCTAGGCACAAGAAACCACTAAGTTCATCAGTTATGAGTTGCCCATGTGTGTATGAAGTAATTTTTTCTATTAAGATTTTTAAATAATGTAAACCTGTGAATTTCTACATTAAAGGTTATGTATTACCTAGGAAAATTCTCTATTAGGTTAAGTAGGGGTAAATGCAAGGGCCCATACTTTTGACTCAAAACTCAACCTGAAACTAACATATATAAGAACAACTTAAAGGTTTTAATAAGTTAAAAATTAGAATTTCAACTCAGTTTCAATCACAGTCTGCCTTAATAAACACAGAACATCAAGAACAAAAGGAAAACCTTTCACTCAGCCTACATGCACAACATTTGTTATACTTTTGGTACTATTCTTTAGGTATCATGTAACAGCTTATCAAAGTAAATACATTGACTTCTCCAAGTGAGATGGGCCAGGAGGTTTCAAGCAGAGGCCAGCTCCAAGACCACTGCATTCATCCAGAGGGGGCGATTACAGTGGTTTTCACTAAAAGGAGAAGCAAGGGTGATGAAAAGTGCTCAGATTACAGCCGTTTTCAAAATACAGCCATCAGGATAGACTGAATATGGCATATGTGTTAGAGAAGATCCCAGGATAACTTAACGGTATACAGACTTGAGTAACTAGAACGACAGAATTGCTGAGATAGAACACTTCAAAAATATTCAGATAATCATAGGTTGTTGTCCCACTTGATGTTTACTCAGAAGGACAGGATCAGTATCACTTGAGAACCTGCCACAAATGCAAGATACCTCAGGCAGCCTAGCTAGCGAGGAAGAATCTGCGTTTTATCAAGTTCTGTGTCAGGCTCATATACACCGTAATGCCTGAGAAACACTACAACTTCCAAACTAAGCTGATATTAGAATTATTTTAAACTTCTATATGATCTACAATTGAGTATAATTCTTCATTTGGATAAATTCATAACATACCAACTCTCCCATTATGACTGAGAATTCAAAAAAAAATGTAACTTTTGTCATAAGCAAATTCATGCTTATAACATTGCCTAGCAATAACAAGCAAACAAGCATCTACTGCAAACCATTACCATTAATGCAGATCTTCCATCCAAATCCGTCTTAAATAAAACCAGGAAGCACCTCCAATTAACTACTCAAAAATTTGATACTCCCTCTAAGGATGTTATTAATATTTTTATCTTCCCTTGAAGAAATCATAAAAAAGGCTATTTTTCAGTGATGCCATGTGTTAAGGAGGATTCTATCTATTATTATAGGCCAGCAGTCAAAAGCTGGCTAAGTATTTTCTGTAAATAAAGTTTTGTTGAAGAACAGTCATGTTCATTTCTTTGTATTTTCTGTGGCTGCTTTTGCACTACAATAGAAAAGTTGAATAATTACGACAGAAACCACATACTTGGTGTGAAATGAAAATACTTCCTGGCATATTAATCAACAGAAATGACACAGCCATCAGCAATTTCTGGCCTCTATATGTGAACAAAGACTCCCACAACTGAGATCCAGCAGATGCTGCCACCCCTTGTGATGACTGCTAAGGAGCTGGGGGAAGCAAGCAGCAAGGTGAACAAGGAAGCAGGGCTGGCCCCAGATGGCTGAGGCGCACATGAGAGTGAAGGCGGCGAGCCCCGAGGCCTGCGTCTGCCCAGACACAGAACGCTAAATGCCTTAACCTGATAGCTGATCTTTGACTTCAGACTGCCTGCTCCCTTTGTTGCAAACTTGTATAGATAGCCTGACTTCCCCTCCTGCCCACTTGGAGCAGTTTTCTCAGAAATACTGAGATGCTACCTCCCAGGCTCAGAGTCCTAAACATTCCCACCAAATAAAATAACTCTACTTTCAGGTTGTGACCTATTTTTTTGTCGACAGTGGCAAAGTCTAAAAAAATTACGATTGGCCCTTTTCAGAAAGTTTGCCAACCCTATTAAAGATTATAAAAGGCTGCCTCTTTGGAGATGTAACTCAGTCTCTCACTGAAAAGCCCCTCAAGCTTTCTTAGGTATAGGCATTGATTTACATTTGTATTCAACTGGTACCACAGCACAACAGCTACTTATATACATCTGAGTCAATGCTTCTGCAACGGTTCCTTGAGTTTCTTTCAAAACTGCCTGAAGGCCATGTACTTTTGTTGGTTTATGTACATTTATTTTATCAATCTGGCTTCTAGAGTTGTCAACTTGTTTTCAACTGTTTGCTTTACAGTAAGGTTGAGGCAATTAACTCTTTCAGCTTAATGGTTATTTCCTTTCCAGCTTCTTTGCTACATAATCCACTTAACTGCTTCTGATCTGTCACTGTTAATTTTTAAATCTCTTACAGAATGCTCCCCTTAATTTTTTTTCCTACCTGATTTCCACCATAAAGCAATCTTATTAGACACTATAAACAGACTTGTTTGCCTCAAGTGGGCTATTTTGACAAGCTTTTGGTTAAAATATTCTTTATTTGCATGTTTGGTGCTAGAGCTGTAATACTAGCACACTTCAGCACAGATAGGAATGTCTTATTACCACAGGTTTTAGAAAAAAACTGTTTGCATTCAAATACTAACTAATCTGATACTTACTAGTAGTGTGACAACTTCTTTAAGCCTGTTTCCTCATTTACAAAATGGAAATAAAGTAGTAACCATTTCAGTCATTATGAAAATCAAATTACATAAACACGTAATCCATTTAAAGTGTTCAGTTCAGTTGCTCAGTCGTGTCCAACTCTTTGTGACCCCATGAACCGCAGCACACCAGGCCTCCCTGTCCATCACCAACTCCCAGAGTCCACCCAAACCAGTGTCCACTGAGTCGGTGATGCCATCCAACCATCTCATCCTCTGTTGTCCCCTTCTCCTGCCCTCAATCTTTCCCAGCATCAGGGTCTTTTCAAATGAGTCAGCTCTTCGCATCAGATTGCCAAAGTATTGGAGTTTCAACTTCAACAACAGTCCCTCCAATGAACACCCAGGACTGATCTCCTTTAGGATGGACTGGTTGGATCTCCTTGCAGTCCAAGGGACTCTCAAGAGTTTTCTCCAACACCACAGTTCAAAACCATCAGTTCTTCTGTGCTCAGCTTTCTTTACAGTCCAACTCTTACATACATACATGACTACTGGAAAAACCACAGCCCTGACTAGATGGACCTTTGTTGACAAAGTAATGTCTCTGCTTTTGAATATGCTGTTGAAGTTGGTCATAACTTTCCTTCCAAGGAGTAAGCGTCTTTTAATTTCATGGCTGCAATCACCATCTGCAGTGATTTTGGAGCCAGAAAAATAAAGTCAGCCACTGTTTCCATTGTTTCCCCATGTATTTGCTGTGAAGTGATGGGACCGGATGCCATGATCTTAGCTTTCTGAATGTTGAGCTTTAAACCAACTTTTTCACTCTCCTCTTTCACTTTCATCAAGAGGCTCTTTAGTTCTTCCTCACTTTCTGCCATAAGGGTGGTGTCATCTGCATATCTGAGGTTGAAGTTTCAGACAGCACAAAAGAAGTACTCAACAACTAGCACATGTGCACAAACACATGAGTAACTCCCCACCCAAAGCAGATTTTAGGTGTACCATAGGATTCAAGACGATAAATCTGTATGACTCTCATTAAGAACAGACTTTCATTATTTTTACGAACATATTTGTAAAACCCCTGTATTACAAAGAATACCCACATATGGAAAGAATGATATCAGTTACAAAACTTAACCTATCAAACAGTTCTTCAAACAGAACTTACACAAAGATAAGTAAGTTACTTATTCTACATGGACATTATTTATCAAGATTCTGGTTTATCTGAAAATAAAAATGTTGAAGCAAGACACAAAATCTAGGACTCACACAGTAAACAGCCGTAGGATTTTTGTATCTTATTTTCTACTTTATATAGGCAAAGGAAAAGAAACACTAAATGCTGTAACATACAGCTGTCTGTGTACTCAATTGCTCAGTCATGTCTGACTCTTTGTGACCTCACAGACCTCAGTGCCTGCCAGGCTCCTCTGTGCATGGGAATTTTCCATGCAAGAATAATGCAGTGGCATGCCATTTCCTTCTCCAGGGGATCCTCTCAACCCAGGGATCAAACCCACATCTCTTGCATCTCTCAAATTAGCAGACAGATTCTTTATCACTGCACTGCCTAGGAAGCCTACAACATATGGCTACTCCAAGAAAAAAGAAAAGGTCATGTTTAAGTAAAGTTCCAACAACAATTTCCTAAGACTCTCATTTATTTTTTAATAAGTATACATTATTTACGAGATTTCTTACCCTTAAGATTCTTCAGGTCAAGCAGTCAGGTAACCGGCTTTCCATCAAACTTATCTGGAGAGGGAATTATGAAAATTAGTCCTATTTCACTTCACTTTCAACTTGGGTACAAAAGAAAGGAAACTAGGAAAGTATAAAGAATTACTTATTACAGAGGGCCACTAGTTGTGAGTATAATTTATTCAGAATGTAAAACATTTTAAGAGAATGACTATATGCCTGTAAATATGAAGACACACAGGTCCTGGAAGCAAACAATAATGAAACTATTTTGTTCAGGGAGAGAGAAGCACAAGAAATCACATTTCAGCACATAGGAGAAAACCAACAGAAAACAAAGTAACAGAAAATTAGAGAAAAAAAAAAAAAACTAAACCAACAAACTGACTTAGTCTCATCACGTAATAAAGCAATGTAGAAAAAGATACACAAAAGATATTTAACCAGCCCATAAATTCAACAACTATTAGTATTTAAATTATTTCCTGAACTCCAAATTTTAAGAATCCTTAGCCAGTAATCACATCTTGCTTATTCCTCTTTCCCAACCAGCCCCACAGAGCTCCCCACATTTCTACAGTCTGCCTATATAATTCGCTTGGTATCTAGTCAGCACTCCCTATTTTCTAGGCACCACCAGGCCTTAAGCACTGACACATCTGATTAAAAAAAAAAAAAGTAACAGCATAGCAGGTGCTATAATGGCAGTAAGCAGGGGACATTACAAAGACACACAATAAGCACCATATCCTTGCAACATATGCCTTTGTAAAAAAGGCTTCTCAACTAGAACCAAAAAGATTTAAAATGTATTTTTCTAACTCTCCTCCCGTGCACCAAACATTCTGTACCATTATAGCATTTCCATCTTTACATTAAGGACTCAAACTTTGAATTGTCAAAGTAAACATGATAGTGAGGATCTTAAATTTCATAATAAATGAATGATATACACAAATATGTAAATTGATTTTCTGAATATTTTATACTTCCCCTGTGGAAGTGACAATTAGGCAAACATGAAAGATACACTGTACCTAATTCCACACAATAAAGTTTTATCCCCCAAAAAAGCTTTTCAGACTAATGTCTGGACATATAGTTGGAAAGAAGTATTTATTTTCTTTCTTGAAATTTTATAACATAGTACATTTTCATATAATTTATCTGAATATATTAATATCTAACTGAACATCATGAAATTAAAAAGATAACACTAATTTCTCTCTATTCATGATCACAATAGTTACATATTTTTCCAGCATCAAATTAAGTTACATGCCAACCAAGAGTAAAACTGAAATGGATATGAAACTCAGAAGACTTATAATTTTTTTCAACTTCTGCTTTATTGGATTCATTTACACACAGCTATGGTCTTTATGTTTATATCTCCTCAAAATTCATGTTGAAACCCTAACCCCTTAGACAGTACTGTTAATAAGTGGGGCATATGGGACATGCTTAAGAGGGTGAACTGCTCATGAAAGGGATCACTGCTTTAGAAAAGAAGCTCTAAAGCCCTTCCTTCTCAGGGAAAATCTGAGACCTGGAAGAGGGCCCTCATCCAACCATGAAAGTACCCTGTTCTCCAACTTCTAGCCTCTGGAACTGTGTGAAATAAATCTGTTCTTTACAAGCCACCCAGGTTTGGTATTTTGTTACAGCAGCCCAAACACACTAAGACACATGCTCTGCTTTCAGTTACTAATGCACATTAGTCCCTGGAACAGCTTTCTAGTTCAGTTTTCAACAGGGTTATTTGCTTGCTTGTCAGTAGTTGATCAAAAAAAGCAATTTCAAGGAATCGTTCCATTCAATTCTTTTATCCTGCACCTATATACAAAAAAAAGTTTTGTTTTCTCAGCACCGTTTACTGATGAACAAACGATTCTATGTCTTGTTGCTTATCAGGTAAAATGAAAATAAAGAAGCTGAAGACACCCACATTTATAGGTTTTATAATAAAACCAGTTCCACATATCAATCCAGGAAGTAAAAGTATGTCTTCAAAATGTCTCTAATATTCTTGCAGTGTCTCCAACAGCAAGTGAAGTCAAGAAGGTCCACTAATATGAATCATGTCACATCATACTATGCTATGATAACCAATAACCTATTAGAACAAAACATTTTTAAAAGTTAAAATGAATAAAAAATAAAACATTTTCAAAAAAGCAAGCCATTTAATCCTCAGGCATAGATTAAAACATAGATTAAACTGAAACAGGACAAGTTTTTCAAATGTAATGTAATTTTGGAAAATCAGAGTTCATGAAAACTGTGTTACTCTGAAAGAGAAACTAATATTCCTATTTCCTTCTACACTTAATGTAGCATAATCTCATCGATAAAACTTGTACCATTATACACGGCAGGATCATATATATGTTGAAAAAATGAGACATAACTGCCACTTTCAACTATAAAATAAGAAGATGCAAGTTGACATAACATTATAAAATAGATAATAAGTGAAATAGGGAAGTTTCCATTCTATGTGAAAAGCATTAAGTACATTCTATCTTCTTAACCTCACTGAATGAAACTATAAATTCTACACAGAATGAATGGAGAAGCTAACTGAAAATTAAAAGCGAAACAGTAACAGGTAGTTTGGGGAAGAGCCTCAAATCAGATATATTATCAAACTGGTAATGTGTTTATAATTCTTTCCCACCGAATTTATGCCCCAAAGTTAGGCTTTATGAAACCTGAAACCTATAAAGTGACCACTGTTACAGAGAGAAACAGAGACACAGACAAGGGAAGAGAGAAGCAAAGAGATATGCACACTGGCACAAGCAAGCATTTACATGTGCTCTAAGAAAAGCCTCCAGCTCTGCCTGCTGCTGCTAAGTCACTTTAGTCGTGTCCGACTCTGTGTGACCCCATAGACGGCAGCCCACCAGGCTCCCCCGCCCCTGGGATTCACCAGGCAAGAATACTGGAGTGGGTTGCCATTTCCTTCTCCAATGCATGAAAGAGAAAAGTGAAAGTGAAGTCACTCAGTCTGTCTGACTGTTAGAGACCCCATGGACTGCAGCCCACCAGGCTACTCCGTCCATTGGATTTTGCAGGCAAGAGTACTGGGGTGGGGTGCCATTGCCTTCCCCCCAGCTCTGCCTAAGCAGTAGGAAATGGGTCTCCTAATACTCAATAGTGAGAGAAATCTTTGTTTTTTTCCTTTCTGTTCTTCATTCCCCATAAGCCAGTTCCGAAGCAATCCTGTGGTGGTGATGGCTACAAGAGCAGCAGCAGAGTCAGCCTAAGCCTAAAACTCTTAGGGAAAGGCACCATCCACATCGACTGCAGAAACCCTGGGTTAATCTCATTAATAACTCTCCTGCCTTCTGGTCCTTTGGCTTCAGGTGTGATTGTGGAAAATACACAACACCTTGATGCAAACAAAGACTTAGCTTTCTAGCCAGAGGACAGAAAGGTGTGTGTGTGAAGGGAGGGAAGGAGGTCTCAGGGATCTACAAAATACCAAGGAAGTAATAGAGCTTGAGACAGTAATCTGTAAACTGTTCAAAATGTCCAAAATAATTTCAGAACTACTTGACATAAACAGAACAAAAAATTTCAAATGCTCATCTATGTCTGCTTCATTGACTATGCTAAAGCCTTTGTGTGGATCACAACAAACTGGAAAATTCTTAGAGGTGGGACTACCAGACCACCTGACCCACCTCCTGCAAAACATGAATGCAGGTCGAGAAGCAACAGTTAGAACTGGACATGGAACACATTGGTTCAAAACTGCAAAAGGAGTAAGTCAGAGCTACATATTGTCACCCTGCTTATTTAACTTGTATGCAGAGTACATCATGTGAAATGCTGGGCTGGATGAAGCATAAGCTAGAATCAAGATTGCCAGGGGAGAAATATCAACCACCTCAGATATGCAGATGACACCACCCTTACGGCAGAAAATGAAGAGGAACTAAAGAGCCTCTTGAAGAAGGTAAAAGAGGAGAGTGAAAAAGTTGGTTTTACATTCAACATACAGAAAACTAAGATCATGGCATCTGGTCTCATCACTTCATGGCAAACAGATGGGAAAACAATGGAAACAGTGACAGACTTTATTTTGGGGGGCTCCAAAATCACTGCAGATGGGAACTGCAGCCACGAAATTAAAAGATGCTTGCTCCCTGTAAGAAAAATTATGATAAATCTGCTGCTGCTGCTGCTGCTGCTAAGTCGCTCCAGTCGTGTCCGACTCTGTGCAACCCCCATAGACAACAGCCCACCAGGGCCCCACATCCCTGGGATTCTCCAGGCAAGAATACTGGAGTGGGTTGCCATTTCCTTCTCCAATGCATGAAAGTGAAAGTGAAGTCACTCAGTCATGTCCGACCCTCAGCGACCCCATGGACTGCAGCCTACCAGGCTCCTCCATCCATGGGATTTTCCAGCCAAGAGTACTGGAGTGGGGTGCCATTGCCTTCTCCTGACAAATCTAGACAGTGTATTAAAAAGCAGAGACATTACTTTGCTGACAAAGGTCTGTATAGTCAAAGCTATGATTTTTCCAATAGTCATGTATGGATGTAAGAGTTTGACAAGAAAAGAAGACTGACCACCGTAGAACTGATGCTTTCCAACTGTGGTGACAGAAAAGACTCTAGAGAGTCCTTTGGACTGCAAGGAGATAAAACTAGTCAATCCTAAAGGAAGTCAATGCTGAAAACGCACTGAAAAGACTTATGCTGAAGCTCCAATACTTTGGCCACCTGATGCAAAGACCAGACTCACTGGAAAAGATCCTGATGCTGGGAAAGACAGAGGCAGGAGGAGAAGAGGACGACTGAGGATGAGATGGTTGGACAGCATCACCAACTCAATGGACATCTGAGCAAGCTCTGGGAGATGCTGAAGGACAGGGACGTCAAGCGTGCTGCAGTCCGTGCGGTCGCAAGGAGTTGCAGATGACTGAGGGACTGAACAGCAACAGCAGCGAGGAAAGACGATGCACAGACTCCAACGCCAGAGACACAGAGAGCAGAGCACTGGGGGAGCTGTCTGATAAAGACTTAAAGCAGGCAATAAAAATGTTCCAGCAAGTAAAAGCAAATCCCCTGAAACACATGGAAAGCTAGAAAGTCACAGCCAAGAAACACAAGATACAAAGTACCGCCAAATGGAAATATCAGAACTGAAAAATGCAATAACTGAAACAGAAAACACACTGGACAGACTAAAGAGCAGAACCAAAGTCAGAGGAATTAAAGACAAGAGCAATAGAACCTACCCAATCTGAACAACAGAAAAATATGGGGGGAAATATCATTAGTGTCTCAGGAACCATAAAAGCCAAGAGTCAATTCTGACTCTTGGCTAGCTAGATCTATGCCTTTGGCCGCTTTTGTTATTATAATCACATATAATGGCCTGTCTCAGAGATCCCTGCCCCGTCTGCCTGACCCTTAAACTAAAATGCCTTTGTTTAGCTCACAGGGAGATCATCTAACCCTGTCCACTGGGAATGCCCCTAAACAACAGCACACTCCCCTGCCTGAGGCAGTGTAGAGAAGACTCTACATATGGACATCACCAAATGGTCAGCACCAAAATCAGATGGATTATATTCTTTGCAGGCAAAGATGGAGAAGCTCTATACAGTCAGCAAAAACAAGACCGGGAGCTGACTGTGGCTTAGATCATGAACTCCTTATTGCCACATTCAGACCTAAATTGAAAAAAGTAGGGAAAACCCTTAGACCATTCAGGTATGACCTAAACCAAATCCCTTACAATTATAGAGAGGAACAGAAAAATAGATTGAAGAGACCAGATCTCACAGACAGAGTGTCTGATGAACTATGGATGGAGATTCGTGACGTTGTACAGGAGACAGGGAGCAAGACCATCACCAAGAAAAAGAAATGCAAAAAAGCAAAACGGCTGTCTAGGGAGGCCTTACAAATAGCTGTGAAAAGAGAAGAGAAGCAAAAAGCAAAGGAGAAAAGGAAAGATATAAGCATCTGAATGGAGAGTTCGAAAGAATAGTAAGGAGAGATAAGAAAGCCTTCCTCAGTGATCAGAGCAAAGAAACAGAGGAACACAATAGAATGGGAAAGACTAGAGATCTCTTCAAGAAAATTAGAGATACCAAGGGAACATGTTCATTCAAAGATGGGCTCAATAAAGGACAGAAATTGTATGGACCCACTCCAGTGTTCTTGCCTGGAGAATCCCAGGGACGGGGGAGCCTGGTGGGCTGCCGTCTATGGGGTCACACAGAGTCGGACACGACTGAAGCGACTTAGCAGCAGCAGCAGCAACAGAAGCATAAAATATTAAGAGGTGGCAAGAATACACAGAAGAACTATACAAAAAAGATCTTCACGACCAAGATAACCAGGATGGTGTAATCACTCACCTAGAGCCAGACATCCTGGGATGTGAAGTCAAGTGGGCCTTAAGAAGCATCACTACAANGCACAGAGTCGGACACGACTGAAGCGACTTAGCAGCAGCAGCAGCAACAGAAGCATAAAATATTAAGAGGTGGCAAGAATACACAGAAGAACTATACAAAAAAGATCTTCACGACCAAGATAACCAGGATGGTGTAATCACTCACCTAGAGCCAGACATCCTGGGATGTGAAGTCAAGTGGGCCTTAAGAAGCATCACTACAAACAGAGCAAGTGGGGGTGATGGAATTCCAGGTGAGCTATTTTAAATCCTAAAAGATCATGCTGAGAAAGTGCTGCACTCAATATGCAAGCAAATTTGGAAAACTCAGCAGTGGCCACAGGAGGACTGGAAAAGGTCCCATTTTCATTCCAATCCCTAAGAAAGGCAATGCCAAAGAATGCTTAAACTACCGCACAATTGCATTCATCTCACATGCTAGCAAAGTAATGCTCAAAATTCTCCAAACCAGGCTTCAACAATAAAAGAGTTGTGAACTTCCAGATGTTCAAGCTGGTTTAGAAAAGGCAGAGGAACCAGAGATCAAATTGCCAACATCTATTGGATCATCAAAAGAGCAAGAGAGTTCCAGAAAAACACCTATTTCTG
>SJYX01019712.1:188787-208595 GCA_006410675.1 Oreotragus oreotragus | reverse complement strand
CCAGTACTCTTGCCTGGAAAATCCAATGGACGGAGTAGCCTGGTGGGCTGCAGTCCATGGGGTCGCTAACAGTCGGACAGACTGAGCGACTTCACTTTCACTTTTCTCTTTCATGCATTGGAGAAGGAAATGGCAACCCACTCCAGTGTTCTTGCCTGGAGAATCCCAGGGGCGGGGGAGCCTGGTGGGCTGCCGTCTATGGGGTCACACAGAGTCGGACACGACTGAAGTGACTTAGCAGCAGCAGCAGACAACATGTTAAAAGGCAGAGACATTACTTTGCCAAGAAAGGTCCGTCTAGTCAAGGCTATGGTTTTTCCAGTAGTCATGTATGGATGTGAGAGTTGTACTATAAAGAAAGCTGAGCACCGAAAGAATTGATGCTTTTGAACTGTGGTGTTGGAGAAGACTCTTGAGAGTTTTGGACAGCAAGGAGATCCAACCTGTCCATCCTAAAGGAAATGTTCATTGGAAGGACTGATGTTGAAGTTGAAACTCCAATAGTTTGGCCGCCTGATGCGAAGAGCTGACTCATTTGAAAAGATCCTGATGCTGGGCAAGATTGAAGGCAGGAGAAGGGGGCGACAGGATGAGATGGTTGGATGGCATCACTGATTCAATAGACATGAGTTTAAGTAAACTCTGGTAGTTGGTGATGGATAGGGAGGCCTGGCATGCTGTAGTCCATGAGGTCGCAAAGAGTCGGACATGTCTGAGTGACTGAACTGAACTGAACTGCCTGAGGCTTGCCATTGTAGGAGGTATTTACAATAAAAGAACTTTTTACTTTTTTTCCACACCTCCTTCCCTACCCCCATCTCTGATCCATAAAAGAACCTGGCATCCAGACCCCAGACAAGATGGTTAGTTTGAAACATTAATCTGTCACCTTCTCTGTCAGCTAGCTTTCTGAATAAAGTCATGTTTCTTGCCTCAACATCTAGTCCCTCGGATTCACTGGCCTCTCGTGCAGCAAGCAGAGCAAGCTTGGTAACAAATTTGGAGCCTTGCTGCTCCTGGCTATCAGGCCCAGATCAGGGAATACTGAGACAAGGCCCTAAGCAGCTGCTGGAACCACTGACAAGTCTGACTTGTCGTGTTTGTGAGAAACCTTATTTTCAATCCAACCTCTTTTGTAAACTGATGCATTGTATACCGCTGTACCTGACTCAGTCTGAAATCTTGAAATAAAAGTTGATGCCTGTGTGTTTGTATGTGCTACTGTCTTTGGAAAACATTGTCATGGTTGATCTGTAAAAGAGCACTATTTTATTGGCTTGAACAAAAGTTAGTGCTTACAAACCAAGCAATTCTAAATACAAGAGAAATTAAGCTAAATAAATTTCAGGTTTACGTGAACTGAGAAATATTCACTATTAAATTAGTACCTGGAATTAATGTTAAACTTGGTTGATCTAACAGGCATGTCCTGAGTCACAGCATTAAATGGAATATTAGGTATAATACTTTCATTTTTCCTGAGTTTAATATAAGCTTATTTACAAATCTGTCAGCAAAGAAAATAACTCAATGTGAAGAAACTTCTGAGGAAATAAAGTGCAAATGAGAAGAGTTCAAAGTGTACTTTTAGAAATATACGTTACAGGATCTCTCCAGACATTCTGTAACTTAAAAGCTAAAACTGGGCTAAAATAAGTGATGAAAGGTTTATGGAAAATGGACCCCTAAAAGGGTTTTATATGTGATCAGTGAGGATTAACTAAGTTTAAAACAAGTTTAATTGAGTAAATGAATCTTAAAGTAAGCTGGTGCAAAACTAAATTTGGCTTTTCTCTCTGCTAAAACAGTCAAATTTTCTGAAGATGCTAAGCTGACTTTAATAACAGATTATGTTTATTTACATTTTAAATAATCTATTCAGTTCAGTTCAGTCACTCAGTTGTGTCTGACACTTCGCAACCTCATGGACTGCAGCACGCCAGGCTTCCCCTGTACTTCACCAACTCCCAGAGCTTGCTCAAACTCATGTCCATCAAGTCAGTGATGCCATCCAACCATCTCATCCTGTCGACCCCTTCTCCTGCCTTCAATCTTGCCCAGCATCAGGGTCTTTTCCAATGAGCCAGGTCTTCGCATCAGGAGGCCAAAATATTGGAGCTTCAGCTTTAGCATCAGTCCTTCCAATGAACATTCAGGACTGATTTCCTTTAGGATTGACTGATCTCCTTGCAGTCCAAGGGACTCTCAAGAGTTTTCTCCACACCACAGTTCAAAAGCATCAATTCTTCAGCACTCAGCTTTCTTCATTGTCCAACTCTCACATCCATACATGACTACCAGAAAAACCATAGCTTTGACTAGACGGACCCTTGCTGGTAAAGCAATGTCTCTGCTTTTTAATACACTGTCTAGGTTTGCCATAGCTTTTCTTACAGGGAGCAAGAGTCTTTTAATTTCATGGCTGCAGTCCCCATCTGCAGTGATTTTGGAGTCCATGAAAATAGTCTCTCACTGTTTCCATTGTTTCCCCATCTATTTGCCACGAAGTGATGTGACTGGATGCCATGATCTTAGCTTTTTGAATAGTGAGTTTTAAGTCCGCTTTTTCACCCTCCTCTTTCACTTTCATCAAGAGGCTCTTTAGTTCTTCTTCACTTTCTGGCATAAGGGTGGTGTCATCTGCATATCTGAGGTTGTTGATATTTCTCCCTGTAGTCTTGATTCCTGATTGTGCTTCATCCAGTCCAGCATTTCATATGATGCACTGTGCATATAAATAAGCAAGATGACAACATATAGCCTTGATGCACTCCTTTCCCAATCTGAAACCAGTCCATTGTTCCATGTCTGGTTTTAACTGTTTCTTCTTGCCCTGCATACAGGTTTCTTAAGAGGCAGGTATTCTCATCTCGTTAAGAATTTTCCACAGTTTGTTGTGATTCGAGAAAAACATCTACTTCTGCTTCACTGTCTACACTAAAGCCTTTGACTATGTGGATCACAACAAACTGTGGAAAATTCTTGAAGTACTTTCTATATTTGCCTTTGAAGTCTTTTATTGGCCCTTTCGCTAAGTTTCACTATGACCCATGGTCCTGTTGTATTTTAAAATGTATTGGGGTGGCGTGTTCCTTTGACAGGACTTCCTAAATCAAATTATAAAAAGTTCCTTTTACCTCCTGCTAGCTGAGGAGTGCTCCAAAGGTCCCTGAAGCACAAGGAGAGATGTTAAACTAATTAGGTTCACTTGATACGTTAAAATGTAAGGAAAATGTTATCAAATAATAAATTTTAAGTTATATGATAAATGGTACAGATATTCTAGAGATTATAGAGTTTCTAAGAATCTGATATGTCCTGGTAGAATATTATTAATCATATTTCTAGTTATTTCCTGAAAGTGTCATATGTCCTAA
Source organism: Oreotragus oreotragus (assembly GCA_006410675.1). Taxonomy (NCBI): domain Eukaryota; kingdom Metazoa; phylum Chordata; class Mammalia; order Artiodactyla; family Bovidae; genus Oreotragus; species Oreotragus oreotragus. The sequence continues at coordinate 205,218 of SJYX01019712.1, read as the reverse complement.
CAGTAAGCAGGCTGCTTTGTCAATGGGATTATAATCTGATGAAAACTGTCTTTTTTGAGTCTTTTGTAGACAGTTACAGTTTAAAATGTTTCCTTTTTGAGATTTATAAAAAAGACTTTGGATATATACATGTTGCAGACTTTCAGACCATAAAGCTGAACTGAGTAAGAAACTGAAGAATTCTAATGCAAAACTTAATGACTTCATAAAGCTGTTAACAAAAAAGATTAGCTACATAGGACTAAGTAAACAAGTTAATATGGTTATAATTTTTATGGTTTCTACCTAAAAAGATTACTGGTTTAAAGCTGTTCTTTCCAAGTATAAGGAAAACTTTCTCCTTAAATTAATTATGACTTAGAGTAACTTGGTAAATTATACTTTTGTGAGTAAAATTGAAATATTTATCTTTTTTGTCTCTACCTGGTTGATCCTGCCAGTAGCATATACTTGTCTCACATATTAAGTCATCCGGATCTAAGTACGCATGAACTGTGCAGTGAAACTGCAAATAGCTCATTAAATCAGTTATGGCTCCTTTGATCTCTCAATAATTGCAACTGGATTACAACTAGTTACACTAATCATTGTTTAAATTTGCTGCTTGTTTTCAAAATGTGCTTGTTGTCTCCTTGCTGCACTATGCGCCACTGTCAATGCTACTAGCTGCATTACTTATATTCTAATTTATAAAACTTATCTCTTGCAATAACCAATGCACAAATCAGGCCTCCAACAAAATGTCTATGGCTGAATATTTTGGAGAAATAACTGTAATAGTGCAAGTCTAGGTATTGGAAGAAGCAACAAGAGAAAATGTTTCCTGGATAATATTAATAGAGTCTAAAGAATTTTAATTATTGATGGGGCCTAGTCCAAAATTTAACACCTAGAGTGACATAGTAAAAATTTTCACCTGATTCGGGATGAGCCTCGCAGGGCTATGGGACAAAATTTGATCATGAAATGTCTCCCAAATATTGGTCAAGTTCCTGACCAGGAGGGGACGATCTGAGAAATGGAATATTTCCTACAAGCCCTTTAAAGTAAGCCAATGAGCTCAAGGAAGGGGAATCAGAAAGCAGTCACTCCCTATAGTGAACCATGAGGAAACTCTGAGAATGCAGAATTACAGGCCCCAGATAGTTGATTATAAATATATATATATGTAAGTGCTTTAATGAGCCCTGACTCTTGCATCTTCCCAAGGATAGAAGAGCACTAAATTTCTTGAGATGCTGCCTCTTGGGTTTGAAGCTCAATATTTCTAAGTCTACATGTATAAAGTTAACACTTATCCAAGAGGAACAAAGGAAGACAAATTTCAACATCTGGAAAGCTGTCATTAATGGCAGACACTTCCAAAAAGATCCTTCTGACACAGCAATTAGAAGGGTCATTGTCCCTTTTCCCACAAGATTGTGGAATGGACTTTTGACAGAAGGGAACTATATCCAGCAAGAGCCAATTTTGACTCTTACATGCTAGATCTATCTTTTGTCGCTTTTTTGGTTATAATCACACATAATGGCATGCCTCGCACATGGCTTCCCTTGTGGCTCAGCTGGTAAAGAATCCGCCTGCAATACAGAAGACCTGGTTCAATCCCTGGGATGCGATGATCCCCTGGAGAAGAAGGGAAAGGCTAAGTTCAGTCACTCAGTCATGCCTGACTCTTTGTGACCCCATGGACTGCAGCACACCAAGCTTTTCTGTCCATCAACAACTCCCAGAGCTTGCTCAAACTCATGTCTGTTCAGTCGGTGATGCCATCCAACCACTTCATCCTCTGTCATTCTGTTCTCCTCCTGCCTTCAATCTTTCCCAGCATCAGGGTCTTTTCCAGTGAGTCAGTTCTTCGCATCAGGTGGCCAAAGTAGTGGAGCTTTAGCTTCATTATCAGTTCTTCCAATGAATACTCAGGACTGATTTCCTTTAGGATTGACTGGTTTGATCTCCTTGCTATCCAAGGGACTCTCAAGAGTCTTCTCCAACACCACAGTTCAAAAGCATCAATTCTTCGGTGCTCAGTTTTCCTTATGGTCCAACTCTCACATCTATACATGACCACTGGAAAAACCATAGCCTTGACTAGGCGGACCTTTGTCGGCAAAGTAATGTCTCTGCTTTTTAATATGCTGTACAGGTTGGCCACAGCTTTTCTTTGAAGGAGAAAGCATCTTTTAATTTCATGGCTGCAGTTATCATCTGCAGTGATTTTGGAGCCCAAAAAACTAGTCTCTCACTGTTTCCACTGTTTCCCCATCTATTGCCATGAAGTGATGGGACCGAATGCCATGATCTTAGCTTTCTGAAAGTTGAGTTTTATGCCAACTTTTTCATTCTCTTCTTTGACTTTCATCAAGAGGTTCTTTAGTTCTTCTTTGCTTCCCACCATAATGGTGGTATCATCTGCGTATCTGAGGTTATCGATATTTCTCCCAGCAATCTTGATTCCAGCTTGTGTTTCATCCAGCCCAGCATTTCGCGTGATGTACTCTACATATAAGTTAAATGCTGGGAAAGGCTACCCACTCCAGTATTCTGGCCCAAAGAACTCCACAGCCTGTATAGTCCATGGGTTCACAAAGAGTCAGACGTGATGAGCCACTTTCATTTTCAACGGCATGCCTCAGGAAACTCTGCCCCCTCTTCCTGACCCTTAGAATAAAATGCTTTTGTTTAGCTCACAGGGAAATAATCTGACCTTGCCCACCTGTGGATAACTATAAAAAACTAACACATTCCCTTATGTAAGGCTTGCCATTCTAGGACATATTTAGAAGAATTAAATGGTCTTTTTACTTTGTTTCCACACCCCCTCCCCATCTCAGATCCATAAAAGAACCTGGCATCCAGACCTTGATAAGATGGTTATTTTGAGGCATTAGTCTGTCACATTCTCTGTTAGCCAGCTCTTTCCAAGTAAAGTTGTATTCTTTGCCTCAACACTTTGCCCCTCTGATTCATTGGCTTGTCAACCAGTGAGCAGAGTGAGCTTGGACTCAGTAACAGAACCTCTGGAACAGTACAAAACCCTAACATTCATAGTGAGAACTTAAGAAAGTGAAGAAAATAATTTTGGGATGGCAAGGGGATAAAGACAGGAAAGGAAAGAAAAATAAGAAAAAGAAATAATTGCTGGAAACTCCCCAATTCGTTGAAAGACATAAACCTCTATATTCAAGAAGCTCAAAAACATCACACAATATAATTCCAATGAAATTCATTACTGGACAAATCACAGTCAAACTGTTGAAAATTACAAAGGAAAAATTTTACAAGTTGACTGAAATAATAATGCATCGTTTGTAAGGGGAAAGGAGGTTAATGATTTGAGTAACTGATTTCTGTCAGAAACAACATATGCCAGAAGTGAAACAACATTCTTAGTTTAAAATGGAAAAGAATTTTAAAAATCTAGAATCTTCCAACTGTGAAATTATCCTTAGAGAACAAATATGGAATCAATGAAATTGAAAACAGAGAACCAGAAAAAAAAAACAAAAAACAATAAAACCAAAAGCTCATTCTTTCAAACAGTCAATAAAATTGAAACCTCTGGGAAGACTAATTTAGAAGAAGAGCGCTGAATAGACTTGGTACTATTTAAAGAAACTGATTTTGTAGCTAAAAGTCTTCCGAAAAAGAAACCTCCAGGCCCAGCCCATTTCCCTTGTGAGTTCTACTACCCAATTGAAGAAATAACACAATCTACTTTGCAATTCATTTCATAAGTCCAGCATTAAAAATCAGACAAAGACAGTACAAGAAGAGAACAAATTGACATACTGAATTTCACCAAAATAATCTACAATACATACATTTACACAGTGGAATACTACTCAGGCACAAAAACTAATGAACTGGTGTTTCACTCAACAACTCAGAAAAATCTTAAAGGTAACAAACTGTGTTAAAGAAGCCAGCCTCAAAAGATTACATACTACATAACTGCCTTTATATGACATTATCAAAACAGCAAAATGTAGTACTGAAGAACCATTATCAGTGGCTGCCTGGGTTAGGAGAAGGTTAAACTACAAACACAGCACAAGGGAGTTTTCTGGGGGTGATGGAACCATGATGAATCCTGAGACTGGTTGTAGTAATAAAAAACCTATACATGTATTAAAATTTACAGAACTACATATCAAAAAAAGGTCCATTTTACTATATGTTAATAAATGTCAAAATGTTTTCAAAGGTAAAGACTAACATGAGAGAGCAATTATGGGCTAGAATATGTGTCAATTTTTTTTCCACAAAGGTACTGTTTTCACTGAAAACTTCACTCATACTCTCAGCTCTTATCCCAACACAGAGATCATCCAAATTACATAGCCACATTTGGGCTTGAGAGGAGGTAGGCTTCCTGCATTTCTATAGCACTGAGAGGTCTCACAGACAGCACATATCTATTGCTTTGGAAGACAGATTAAAAGCAACAGACACAACTTTGCAACCCCTTTAAATCCTAAAACAGAACTGAAAGAGGAGATTCGTTCTAAGGCCTTAGTGATTGTACAGAGCGAGCAGACTTCACTGTATGCAGGAAGACAAGCACTATAGCTGGCTCTTAGCTGGGTTACTCTTACGTGATAGCTGTTCACTCTCTGAGAAGAATATTCCTACAATGCAGTATTTTATCTAAAAATAATAATAATAATGAATGCCTTCTACATACCTGCATAGTTTAACCACAAAGAGTTTGATAAAGATACTGTAATGTATGACAGGTTTCCACTATATCTCAATTCTAGAACAGTAGCATGTTAATATGTCCTCCAATAACTTCAATACATACTTATGCAATTCTCTAATAAATCCGAGCCTTGCCTAAGATATGAAGGAAGGAATAGAAGGAGGAAGTAATTATGTTATCTTCATTTGTCCTTGAGATTCTCACCTCTATTTTCTCAAATCTATTTATTAAAGCACTAATTTAAATAATAAGTGCAAACCAAAAGCTCTTAGATGTTTTGTTTCTTTCCATTAGCCATTCCTCAACATTTATTACCAGTCCACTGAAGGCATGAGTATGGAAAAGTAGACTTTACATTTAGAAGACTAAACCTGAGAAATCTGTATGCAGGTCATGAAGCAACAGTTAGAACTGGACATGGAACAACAGATTGGTTCCAAATATGAAAAGGAGTATGTCAAGGCTGTATACTGTCACGCTGCTTATTTAACTTATATGCAGAGTCCATCATGAGAAACGCTGGGCTGGAAGAAGTACAAGCTGGAATCAAGACTGCTGGGAGAAATATCAATAACCTCAGATATGCAGATGACACCACCTTATGGCAGAAAATGAAGAGGAACTAAAGAGGCTCTTGATGAAAGTGAAAGAGGACAGTGAAAAAGTTGGCTTAAAGCTCGACATTCAGAAAATGAAGATCACGACATCCGGTCCCATCACTTCATGGGAAATAGATGGGGAAACAGTGGAAACAGGGGCTATTTTTCTGAGCTCCAAAATCACTGAAGATGGTGATTACAGATATGAAATTAAAAGATGCTTGCTCCCTGGAAGAAAGGTTATGACCAACCTAGACAGCATATTAAAAAGCAGAGACATTACTTTGCCAACAAAGGTCTGTCTAGTCAAGGCTATGGTTTTTCCTGTGGTCATGTATGGATGTGAGAGTTGGACTGTGAAGAAANTTATGACCAACCTAGACAGCATATTAAAAAGCAGAGACATTACTTTGCCAACAAAGGTCTGTCTAGTCAAGGCTATGGTTTTTCCTGTGGTCATGTATGGATGTGAGAGTTGGACTGTGAAGAAAGCTGAGTGCCAAAGAATTGATGCTTTTGAACTGTGGTGTTGGAGAAGACTCTTGAGAGTCCCTTGGATTGCAAGGAGATCCAAACAGTCCATCCTAAAGGAGATCAGTCTTGGGTGTTCATTGGAAGGACTGATGTTGAAGCTGAAACTCCAGTACTTTGGCCATCTCGAGCGAAGAGTTGACTCACTGGAAAAGACCCTGATGCTGGGAGGGATTGAGGGGAAGAGGAGAAGGGGATGACAGAGGATGAGATGGTTGGATGGCATCACTGACTCGATTGACATGGGTTTGGGTGGACTCCGGAAGTTGGTGATGGACAGGGAGGCCTGGCGTGCTGCGATTCTTGGGGTTGCAAAGAGTCGGACACGACTGAGGGACTGATCTGATCTGAATCTGGATTTTACTCAACACAGCAGCACCTAAGTGTTAGAATCAGTTACCTGCCGTGTGCGCTCACTGTCCAGCCAGGATCAGAGAAGATGTACACGACCTTTGCCCCCAGCTCTGCTAAGAGGACACGTCGTACAGGACAGGCACACGCTGGTGCTGTCAGAGCAGCACAAATCGGGGGTTAGCCCCACCGCTCACTGCTCGAGCACGCAACCCCCATCTTCACGTGATGCAGCCGTGTCCCGGCCTGGCGCGGAAGGCCGTCCATGTTTCACAGTGAACGTGCCTTTCTGTATTATGGGAAATAGATTAAAATCCAGAAATACAGATCGAAGTCGGGACTTCCCCACGGGTCCAGGGGTTAGGGCTCCATGCTTCCAGAGGTGGCCGGGAACTGAGACCCCACAAGCTATGCGTGCAGTGTGGCCAGAAGAAAAAAGAAAAGAAATCAAAGTCAACAGGAGAAGACAAAACCCAGCAAGCAGGCGAGTCAGGAAACCGCTCAGGATTCCCACCGAGCACACCAGGCGCCCACGTGGTCAGCGGAGCGCCCCAGGATCCACGCTTCTGAGAACCGAACCTTGTCATCCCCGGCAGTGCCCTGGGTGAGCACACCCCAGGCAAACAGAGTGTGTGGTCCGTTGGCTGTTATGCTCGAGTTTGTTTGGTTTCCAGAACAGCAGTTATCAACTCAATGGACATGGGTTTGAGTGAACTCCGGGAGTTGGTGATGGACAGGGAGTCCTGGCGTGCTGCGGTTCATGGGGTCACAAAGAGTCGACAATCCTGAGCGACTGAACTGAACTGAACTATTAGAGACCAAAAAAAAAAAAAAAACCCAACAAAAAGAATAATGCAGTTTTACAGACAACTCACAGTAAACCTCTCAGGAGGACTATAGGAGCTCTTGGGATCAGTAGCAATGTACCCTTGTATCTGGTAAGCAGAATGACCAAGAGAAAAGCGAATCCTGAGAGGAAGCATGTAAGTAGAGAAAGAATTACTATCTTTTTATACTTTTCTCCTAACCCCAATAAGAAAACAAAACTATTTAATCTTTAATCTACCTTAGAGAGACTCCTGAATTAAAATGGTAACCCCAGTCTACCTATTTCTCAAAAAAGATGGGAAAACATTTGCAAATAAATCCCAAGAATTAAAGGAAAGGAAACACTGACAATAAAATACCATACACAAAAAAAAAAAAAAAAAAAACCCAACAAAAAGAATAATGCAGTTTTACAGACAACTCACAGTAAACCTCTCAGGAGGACTATAGGAGCTCTTGGGATCAGTAGCAATGTACCCTTGTATCTGGTAAGCAGAATGACCAAGAGAAAAGCGAATCCTGAGAGGAAGCATGTAAGTAGAGAAAGAATTACTATCTTTTTATACTTTTCTCCTAACCCCAATAAGAAAACAAAACTATTTAATCTTTAATCTACCTTAGAGAGACTCCTGAATTAAAATGGTAACCCCAGTCTACCTATTTCTCAAAAAAGATGGGAAAACATTTGCAAATAAATCCCAAGAATTAAAGGAAAGGAAACACTGACAATAAAATACCATACACAAACGCTTGTTAGAGAGGAATGGAAATGGGTTTCATCTATAGCACTGGGGGAGGGAGGAGGACAAAGTTCAAAACATTGCTTCTGAAATACTGCTCAGTTCTGTTTAAACAAGACTTTAAAAACTTAAGTTACAGAATTTCAACTCCATAAATTAGTCTCAAGCAGATACTAAATGTCATTCCTTGACCAGTTCCTCAAGTAATGTCACTTTCTTTGTACTAATCCCTTCCAAATCGGTGTAAGTTGCTATAGTAAAACTAATATGGATGGGAGGGGGTGGGGGGACCTGCTTTGTGTAGTACAAAGGACATCAACTCTCTCTTTATTCTAGCTATGCCTATTGTCTGACTTTCTTAACTTCAACCTAAGTAGCTATCTCAGAGATAAACAAAATTTTATTCTGTTACATTAAGTGTATGATCAGTGTGTTCTCAGATCAATTTTTCACACGTAATTTAAGCAGCATTTCACAATACTACTCCTATGATACAGTACTATTCTAACTTAGAAATACATTATTACATACTATGAAAACTTACTTAAAAAAAAACAAAACACCACACACTCTTCCATGCTGGCATCGGGCACGGCAGATCCTGGGATTCTCTCTGCAATGTAATCTTATCACAAATGCTTCAAATGCCCCAAGAACTCCACTTGACTATGCTTTTCACACTGCTTCTAGCCATTACTTTCTGATATATCATAAGTTATTTAACCCTTACAGTAGTTTGTGAAGACGGTATCTCCATTTTACATACAGTGAAAATAAGTAACTTGTCCAAGGTCACAAAGCCAGTGGTTAAGTAGTAGGACTGGAACTCACTAGCACTTTGCCAGAAAATAAAACAAGTATCAATCCAAGTCACTAGACATTAAAAAATTCAAGCAATGAGAAGTAGTAACACATTTAATGGTTCAAATGACTACAAAACGATTAAGCTGTTATCTGCGTTATTTGCGAGATACCCAGGATCCAGCACCATGCCCCACACCTTAAAGTAAATACCCAATAAACACCTTTGAATGAATGAATTATAAATACGTATAACAAGCCTAACTCAATGAAATCACAGCCCTGTCTAACTCGATAAAATTATGAGCTGTGCTGTGTAGGGTCACCCAAGACGGACGGGTCATGGTAGACAGTTCTGACAAAATGTGGTCCACAGGAAAAGGGAATGGCAAATCACTTCAGTATCCTTGCCTTGAGAACCCCATGAACAGTATGAAAAGGCAAAAAGATAGGACACTGAAATATGAACTCCCCAAGTCAGTAGGTGCCTAATATGCTTCTGGAAAAGAGTGGAGAAACAGCTCCAGAAAGAACAAAGAGGCTGAGCCATGCAAAAACGATGCCCCGTTGTGAATGTGACTGCTGATGGAAGTAAAGTTGGATGCTGTAAAGAACAATACTGGACAGGAAGCTGGAATGTAAGGTCCATGAATCAAGGTAAACTGGAAGTAGTCAAACAAGAGATGGCAAGAGTGAACATCGACATCTTAGGAACCAGTGAGCTAAAATGGACCAGTTCAGTTCAGTTCAGTCACTCAGTCATATCTGACTCTTTCGACCCCATGAACCGCAGCACGCTGGGACTCCCTGTCCATTACCAACTCCCAGAGTTCACCCAAACCCATCTCCATTGAGTCGGTGATACCATCCAGTTATCTCATCCTCTGTCGTCCCCTTCTCCTCCTGCCCTCAATACCTCCCAGCATCAGGGTCTCTTCCAATGAGCCAACTCTTCGCATGAGGTGGCCAAAGTATTTGAGTTTCAGTTTCAGCATCAGTCCTTCCAGTGAACACACAGGACTGACCTCCTTTAGGATGGAATGGTTGGATCTCCTTGCAGTCCAAGGGACTCTCAAGAGTCTGCTCCAGCACCACAGTTCAAAAGCATGAATTCTTCAGAGCTCAGCTTTCTTCACAGGCCAACTCTCACATCCATACATGACCACTGGAAAAACCATAGCCTTGACTAGATGGACCTTTGTTGGCAAAGTAATGTCTCTGCTTTTTAACACGCTGCCTAGGTTGGTCATAACTTTCCTTCCAAGGAGTAAGAGTCTTTTAATTTCATGGCTGTAGTCACCATCTGCAATGATTTTGGAGCCCAAAAAAATAAAGTCTGACATCGTTTCCACTGTTTCCCCATCTATTTCCCATGAAGTGATGGGACCAGATGCCATGATCTTCATTTTCTGAATGTTGAGCTTTAAGCCAACAATGACCACAGGAAAAACCATAGTCCTGACTAGACGGACCTTAGTCGGCAAAGTAATGTCTCTGCTTTTGAATATGCTATCTAGGTTGGTCATAACTTTTCTTCCAAGGAGTAAGCGTCTTTTAATTTCATGGCTGCGATCACCATCTGCAGTGATTTTGGAGCCCAAAAAAATAAAGTCTGACACCGTTTCCACTGTTTCCCCATCTATTTCCCATGAAGTGATGGGACCAGATGCCATGATCTTCATTTTCTGAATGTTGAGCTTTAAGCCAACTTTTTCACTCTCCCCTTTCACTTTCATCAAGAGGCTTTTTAGGTCCTCTTCACTTTCTGCCATAAGGGTGGTGTCATCTGCATATCTGAGGTTATTGATATTTCTCCAGGCAATCTTGATTGGTGTATATACATATACATGTGTGTGTGTATATATATATGTACACATTATACAATAATAAACTCACAAAAATATGCTGCTTATATACTTTGCAATGAATAAGATGCCACAAACCTAGCCATCACTTTTTTCCTCTGAGGAACTAGTAGAAATTCTTAGCCAATATGCTGTTCCATCTGAAAGTTCTTCCATCTATCCTCCACTACTCTTGCCCCAGACCAACCTGGCTCTATACAGGAATGTTCATTCCTGCTCTAGGAGTGATATTATTAAGTCTTAGTTTGATTGGTAGTCACTCACAGTACAGCTCTGAATGCTTTAGCCATGCTCTTACTGTACAGACTGGACTTGTAGCCAATCTGCCTCAGGTAAGAAGAAGTCTTCTGTTCTATTATCTAGATTTATTTCGGATCGTTATCTGCCAAATTTTCAAGAACTCTTGTAAGGATAAAGGTCTTTCTTTCAGAGTTCAAACTGAAAACAAATCCACTGTCTTTATAGGGCTACTCCTTTAGAAACACCATCAAGCACATCACAGAAAAAGGAAAGCTCAGACACTGCTGATTCATGACTACCTGCCCACACTCCCATGTGTTAGAAAACGATTAACTAGGAAATACCCAATATGCACTCAGTGGACACGTGAAGAAGGTAGTGAGTGGATAGGAAAAGCACATATTCTTATCACAGTCATTGATGGAACCAGGAGGGAGGCTTTTTCTAAGCCTGAGCCTATGCATGCAACCCTGCCCACCACACAACCCCAGGCTTAGAGGGTGAAAAGAGAAGCAGTTGTCCGGGAGCTAGAGTGATGGCTTTTCATAAAATTGTTTAGAATCAGCATTTTTAAAATAGCCTGATGACAAACTGGAGGCAGACTCAATGAATGGACTGAGGGCTCTCTACTTCAACCAAACAATGCTGAGCTGACAAGCCAATCACTTTTACTTGTGAAAATTGGTAACTATTGCCTTTATAAGCCCCATTTTTAACTTCAGCCTGAAAAAGTGTTCGTGAGTTGTTTTCCTCATATATACATAGATTCAAGTAAGTCTCCAGTGCTTTACACTTACTGTGAATTATTCTCTTCAGCTTAATAATCACTCTGCCAAAGAGTCTTTATTTTTCTCTTCTCAGTAAAAAAACCTCTGATCAAAAAAATCCCTTCTGTATGGCTGTCAGTTTTACAGAAGCTGTGAAATATTTTAAACAGACATTAATCTTCAGTCTTCTGACCACTTTCCCTTGCTATATTAGGTGGATCCCCAGGTATCCATTAACACTTGATTTTTATGACTACTGATTGCTACAATATCACTTCCTTTGGTTTTCACTAAAACCACTGAGGTTCCTCAGTGTGGAAGAAAATATTAATAGTAGATTCTGGAATAATATTTTTTGCTGTTCTAGTTTATTGTACAGCATTTTTACTGAATTAAATATTACATATTAGAGTATTTAGCAAATGGCACTATGCATATGTGTTACATTTCAGTTAGGTTTAAGACCTGCCATCAAGTGTGGAGAAATGAGAGAAAAGTTGAATGAGGGAACAATGCTCTAGAATTCTATCATTTTAACTGTGAGTTCCTTAGCTCCTTGACTCCTACAGCATTTATTTTTATAGCTTTCACTGATGTGACCATAGCCACACCTCTAAGTGGAATTTTTATGCTAAAACTGAGCTGTGTATTGTCCTTCCCCCAACCCACAATTATAGAGCAGATGGTGAAAATGACTCTGAATAAATTTGTTGGATCAATTTTTAAGAGACAAAAACAGTCAACCAAACTGTTGACTACCTTGGCACTGAGCCTTGTGCACGGTTAGGAGGAACTGTCACTGCATGAATATGCAAATAATTGAAATTGAACTATGCAAGGGTGGAGACAATATTCTGCATCATACAGTGTCTCTTCCAAGCTTCCATCAATGTCTTAATAGTGCCACCTGACTTTAGTAGAGCAGAAAGGCTTTCGCATTCCAATTTTTCTTACTTTCTTGATAACATCTTCCTTTAACAGATTTACGCTGATAGTCATTGCTTAGTCAACAATTTTCACAGCTCTGAAGAGCTTAAGTCACTTTATTTCACTCCTTGTAGAAGATAAAGTGAGGTGAAAGAAGATTAAGGAGTTTTTCTGGTGGCTCAGTCAGTAAAGAATCTGCCTGCAATTCAGGAGATGCAGGTTCAATCCCTATGTTGGGCGAAGCCCCTGGAGGAGGGCATGGAAACCCACTCCAGTATTCTTGCTTGAGAAATACCATGAACAGAGGAACTCGGTGAGCTACAGTCTACGGGGTTGCAAAGAGCTGGACACAGCTTAGCAGCTGAGCACACACACATGCAAAGATTAAAGAGATGACATGACCTGCTCAGCTCACACAGCATTCTTTCCAATTTCATCTTTTTGCCAAAGTTGAAAATTTTTTATTAATAAATATTACATCATTTTTATTAGTATTTATTTTCCAACCTTTATTCTTAGCCCTGTTTACCTTTAATGGAGATCATTGACAAAGCCGTAAAAGCACCAAAGAATCGATGCTTTTGAACTGTGGTGTTGGAGAAGACTCTTGAGAGTTCCTTGAACTGCAAGATCCAACCAGTCCATCCTGAAGGACATCAGTCCTGGGTGTTCATTGTAAGGACTGATGTTGAAGCTGAAACTCCAATACTTTAGCCACCTGATGCAAAGAACCAATTCATTAGAAAAGACCCTGCTACTGGGAAAGACTGAAGGCAAGAGAAGGGGATGACAGAGGATGAAATGGTTGGATGGCATCACTGACTCAACGGACATGAGTTTGTGTAGGCTCTGGGAGTTGACAATGGACAGGGAGGCCTGGCGTGCTGCAGTCCATGGGATCACAAAGGGTCGGACACAACTGAGCGACTGAACTGAACTTATTAGCTCATTTTGTTTGGAATCAACTTCAAATATGTCCTGGTAGCTCCAAGGATCTTGGAGAGAAAGCAAAACTTTTAGATTTTGAGTGAATAAGTGTATTAGTCACTCAATTGTGTCTGACTCTTTGCGACCCCATAGACTACAGCCCTCCAGGCTCCTCTGTCCATGGAGTTCTCCAGGCAAGATCACTAGAATGGGTTGCCATTTCCTTCTCCAGAGTTAATAAGGTATCAGGGTTTTTAGGAATCTACCTTCCCATATCCGAGATCCTTATGAACATGGGTCCCAAAAGGCCCGTGAAGAATTACCATCTTGATCCCTAAAACCCAAAGCCATAAGTGAAGAGCTGAGTTTCTCATTTGTACTAGTTGGCTCTAAGAGATGCAGAGTGGGAGTTCAACAGGTAAAATCATGAGCTAAATTCTGGAAAAATAGGAGTTGTATTTTCTTAGGTTAAGAACTTTCCTAGTCTTGTGCTGGTCTTGGGGTATATGACTGGCACACCCTTAAGTCCATGGTGGCCAGCTTTGCTAGCAAGCTTGGTTTCAGTTGGCAGGTGAGAGGATAACTCCCCAGCTTTACAGCCTGAGAGTGTTCTTTGGCTAACCCATCCCAATCTTACACCCTCCCGGCTGGAGGCCAGTCCAGAAGACTTCACCATTCCCCATTCAGCCCCGTGGCCCGACAGCATGCCCAGTCCTTTGCTGCAAACACGGCAGACCTTCTGCCACCGTAATACATCTGATAGGGCTTCACTCACCATCCACCATACGCATTAACTGAGACAAACATCTGATAGGGCTTCACTCGCCATTCACCTTACGCATTAACTGAGACAAACATCTGATAGGGCTTCACTCTCCATCTACCATACGCATTAACTGAGACAAGCGTTTGACTATACAACCTCCAGGCCTCTGTCCGTCTGACATACTGCATAACCTGTCCCAGAAGAGAGTGAGAAGACTGGACAGCTAAATGCAAGANATCTGATAGGGCTTCACTCGCCATTCACCTTACGCATTAACTGAGACAAACATCTGATAGGGCTTCACTCTCCATCTACCATACGCATTAACTGAGACAAGCGTTTGACTATCCAACCTCCAGGCCTCTGTCCGTCTGACATACTGCATAACCTGTCCCAGAAGAGAGTGAGAAGACTGGACAGCTAAATGCAAGAGAGTGTCCTGGATATGGTCCTGGAACTGGAAAAGGTTGCTAGTAGAAAAACTGGTGAAATGCTCGAGTTTAGCTAATAATACTGTACCAAAGTTGGCTTCTTAGTTTTGAAAACCATACCAGGGCAATGTGAAACTCTAACATTTGGGGAAACTAGGAGAGGAGCATTGGAGAATTCCAATTTTTCTTTATAACTTTTACAATATAAAGTTACTAGAAAATAAAAAGGTTTTATAAAAACAAAAGAATTAGTAGAATGCCACTTCTACAATTAGATTATAAAAAATGTCTTCCATCCTGCTCACCCCAACCCTAGAGCCCTTTCTCTGGGGAAGCATGTTGCCATGCTGTGAATAACTTTGTGGAGAGGCCCATATTTCAAGGAAGTGTTGTCTCCAGTCAACATCAAGCGAGGACCTAAAGCCTGCCAAGAGTTACATAAATAAATGCAGAAGCTGATTCTCATCCAATGTAGCCTTGCAATGACTATAGATCTAATTGACACCCTGATTTCAACCTTGAGACAGACTCAGAGGTATCCAACTAACTGTACCTGGATTCCTGACCAAAAGATGCACTAGGAAAATATTTATAGCTAACAAAATTTAACTGTCTTCTCCATCCAATGGAGATGACCAATCAACTTCTGAGTTGTGATAAAAATCAGTTACCAGAATAATAAAGGAAAGTTATACCACAAGTTAAACTATAAGTTCTTTGTGACCACACATACCTACTTCTCAGGTACAGAGGATAATAATAGATACTGAAAACAGAAGCCTGGTCCAGAATTATTTCCCTAACAAAATCAGAACTCTAAGAGGTACAAATGGAGTAAAACCAAGCTAACATGAATTCAATGTTTACTGCACCTGTACATCATACAGATGCTGACAATGACAGGCTTATAACTGCGTTTTAAGTTCTCTTTACACATCCGTGACTTAGGGGAAAAAAGATTTCAGTTATACTAAAAGTTCTTTGCAAATTTTTCCCAAAATGGATTACTAGATTATTCTAGTCATTTAACATTACGTTTGATCATAGAGATGTATAAAAGAGGTTGTTGAAATCTAACACAATTTTTTAACTTTCTATTTTTCAGTGACTAAAACTCTGTTCTGTTCTAAGTACTGATAAGACTAATTCACTTCATATAGGCTAAAATTTGTATTAAGTTTAAAACTAAAGATCTGGTGAAATTCTCTACTTTATTCCTAATAATCAGTATCCAAAACAATCTAATCTACACCAAAAGTTAGTTTCCTGTTAGTGATGTTTAGTAGATATTATTTTCCTCCTTTAAAACTAAGTTCTAATTATGTAATCTCTGACAGCAGGGAGTAAGACAGAAAATGAATTATTTAATACAGGAAAATCTGAGTAAGAAAATTATTAAGAAATTAAATTGAAAAAGTTATGACTCAAGTGAAAAAGTTAGGCATCCCTGAAACATCAGGAAAGCAATTCAGTATCTGGAGAAATGTAGGAAAATTGTGTCTATTATCAAGAATACAATGGCTTAATGGGCAATTTAGTAATGTCCATCAAAATTTTAAATCCATAAACCCACTGAACCAGCAATTCAACTTCTGGAAATGAAGAAACATACAAATCATACAAATCTATATGTAGAATGATATGTCCATCATAAGAGTTGCTCCACCCAAAGGATGAAAAAAAAATCCCGTACTGCTGTACTTTCTATATAACAGCAAACGAATTCTCACTTATTTAAAAGAATACGATTAACATATATGTATTGACATCCATGGTATACTAATAAGCAAAAAAGTGAGCTGCATAACATTATCATATGATTGCCTTGAAGTATTCTTCCTCACATAGCTATATAGCTTGTTTCCTCTCTGCCTTCAGGTCTGCCGTTGCTGCTAAGTCGCTTCAGTCGTGTCCAAATCTGTGCGACCCCACAGATGGCAGCCCACAAGGCTC
>SJYX01019712.1:162580-185648 GCA_006410675.1 Oreotragus oreotragus | reverse complement strand
AACAGTTAGAACTGGACATGGAACATCAGACTGGTTCAAAATTAGAAAAGGACTACATCAAGGCTGTACATTGTTACCCTGCCTACTTAAATTATATGCAGAGTACATCATATGAAATGCTGGGCTGGATGAGTCACAAGCTGGATTCAAGATCGCCAGGAGGAGTATCAAAAACCTCAGATATCAAGTGATAGCACTTTAATGGCAGAAAGCAAAGAGGAACTAAAAAGCCTCTTGATGAAGGTAAAAGAGAGAAAAAGCTGATTTAAAACTCAACATTCAAAAATGAAGATCATAGCATCTAGTCCTATTGCTGCTGCTAAGTCACTTCAGTCATGTCTGACTCTGTGCAACCCCATAGACGGCAGCCCGCCAGGCTCCCCTGTCCCTGGGATTCTCCAGGCAAGAACACTGGAGTGGGTTGCCATTTCCTTCTCCAATGTATGAAAGTGAAAAGAGAAAGTGAAGTCGTTCAGTTGTGTCTAACTCTTCGCTATCCCACGGACTACAGCCTGCCAGGCTCCTCCGTCCATGGGATTTCCCAGGCAAGAGTACTGGAGTGGGTTGCCATTGCCTTCTCCTCTAGTCCTATTACCTCGTGGCAAATAGATGGGGAAAAAGTGGAAATGGTATCAGATTTCATTTTCTGGGCCTCCAAAATCAATGTGGATGGTGACTGCAACCATGAAATTAAGACACTTGTTCCTTGGAAGAATAACTATGACAAACCTAGACAGTGTATTAAAAAGCAGAGATCACTTTGCCAACAAAGAATTGTATAGTTAAAGTTATAGTTTTTCCAGTAGTCATGTATGGATGTGAGAGTTGAACCATAAAGAAGGCTGAGTGTCAAATTCAAATTGTGGTGCTGGAGAAAAGACTCTTGAGAGTCCCTTGGACAGCAAGAAGATCAAATCAGTCAATCTTAAAGAAATCAACCCTGAATATTCACTGGAAGGACTGGTACTGAAGCTGAAGCTCCAATACTTTGGCCACCTGATGTGAAGAGCCTACTCACTGGAAAAGACCCTGATTCTGGGAAAGACTGAGGTCAAGAGGAGAAGGGGGCAACAGAAGATAAATGGTTGGATGGCATCACTGTCTGAATGGACATGAATTTGAGCAAACTCTGGGAGATAGTGAAGGACAGTGGAGCCTGGCATACTGCAGTTCATGGGGTCACAAAGAGTCGGACACGACTTAGCGGCTGAACAACAATGTGACGTATGGTTCCATAATTCTTAGCGTGTTAAGTGAAGCCTTGTTGAGCTGCACACAGGTGCTACAGAAGATCTGACAAAGGTCAAGACACTGTAACACCTTTAGAACCTGTGGGCTGACACCACTGATACCTCTTATCCTGATGACAAATGCCAACTTGGGTTCTACAGGTACACAAAAGTTGCTGGCTTTTCATGCCATCCTGGTCATTTGACTTTCAGTTCTGAAAGCTGCTTGTATTCCTTGTGATAGAGCTTAGCTTTCTCATAGATAAGCTTTCTCCTTGCCTTTCAAAGCAACATTTGGGGAAACTTCTTTCCCGGGCACTTGACTGTAAGCTCTATGAAATTCTTTTGCTTTTTCTTAAGGGTTTCTGGCACAACAGAAACCTTCTTTTTCTTCTCTTCTGCACCCTCCATGGTTCCAGCCAGGAAAGAAAGAAGTACATCTGTAGATCTGTCTTCTTGAAAGCTAGGCAAGCCCTCTGTACATATGTGGGTTTTATTTTTTTATACTGTAACTTTTTTATTTGTTCATTTATACAAGCTACCGGCTTACTCTTAAAGCTTATCAGATCCATTCTCAGAGCTGCTGCTCTGGCTGCTTTCAGTGGTTACATCAGAGAACACTGGCCAGCAAACCGTTAGGAAATTGTGTATTACAATTGTGACTCTAAAAAAGAGTGTTCAAAAAGGTTAAGCAAGCCTTCCTTGGTCCCATCTGATAGTTCTCCCACTTTAAAAGGAAATGTCTCTGCTATTTTGTCCAAGGATCTTACCTTTTAGCAAAATAGAGTCCTTACTGACTCAAGCCAAAAATGAAAGTCCTAATTTTGTTACTTCTTTATGTCAGATATAGACAACATATAGTCATACTTGCCATTTTTTATATTTGTCTCCAAGGCACTCAACACTGACCCTAATGTTGGAGACATGTTAGTTTAACAGAGGAACCTTGATCCAGCCACCTAGACATCAAAACAGGACTGAATGGGGGAGGGTTAGGAGCAAGGTGAAATACACACACACACACACACACACACACACACACACACATGATTCATTTTGTTGTACAGCAGAGTTCGTGTACACCCGTGGCGGATTCATGTCAATGTATGCCAAAACCAGTAGAGTACCATAAAGTAAAATAAAACAAAATTNACACACACACACACACACACACACACACACACACACAGCTGATTCATTTTGTTGTACAGCAGAGTTCGTGTACACCCGTGGCGGATTCATGTCAATGTATGCCAAAACCAGTAGAGTACCATAAAGTAAAATAAAACAAAATTTAAAAAAAAAATTGTAAAGCAATTAGACTCCAATTTAAAAAAAACAGGACTGAATGTTCACACTTATTTGACCTTAAGATATTGCCAGTTAGTAATGGAGAGGATGAGTTATAAGCACACATGTGTTTTTAGTGACATTTTATATTTGTTTTACACTACTACTAGTCATGAATAACTCTTGTTGCTAAGACCTTTTGCCTGTTCTGGGAAACCTTGCATATGTTTATGAGTAGTTTGTATCCTTTGTTAATTCAGGACCTCTCCTCACAAAAGGAGAACACTCATTTGCTGCCTGCCTGACTGTCTCATTCTTATTTATCCATGATCAGAACTCTTTTTCCTTTTGCTTGCTGGGATCAAAACAACGTTTGGCAATTTTTCTTAGGGCATATTTTTCCAAATTCCATTCTTTGAATTTGGTTCATAGTAGCTCACATACTAAATGCTTCCTGAAGCAGTTGGGACTTTGCTGAGAGAGTTTAGGAAACTGTGATTGTCTTGACAAGTTTATGCTGTCCATATAATTCAGCCTTGACCTGCAGAGCAGCACTCAAAATAGGACAGAAGTCTAGACTCCACAGCCACTTAATCTTTGGCCTCACTACTAAGGCAACCAACAAGGACACCAATTAGCGGTAGATCTGAAAGTGGGTTTGGATAGCTTTTTACAAAGTCTGCAAAAGCTCAGATGCAGGGAAGAAAAGCGGGGGAAAGATGTAGGGAGACTATCTCAGCGTTATTTCTTTGATTTAAAAAAAAAGAAAAAATCAGAAGTTCTCTCTCC
The DNA here is from genome assembly GCA_006410675.1 of Oreotragus oreotragus. Taxonomy (NCBI): domain Eukaryota; kingdom Metazoa; phylum Chordata; class Mammalia; order Artiodactyla; family Bovidae; genus Oreotragus; species Oreotragus oreotragus. Next base: position 182,340 of record SJYX01019712.1, on the reverse strand, counting down.
TCTAGGCTTTTAGCTTTCTATTACAAGAAATAAGAAAAAATAAAATTGAAAGAGAAGTTCCTAACAAGTTGTATGTTATTTCTCTTTCATAAAATGCTTGTAGACATGCTCAAATGACTAAAACTCATTTAAATTCATTGAGTTTTTATTATCTATTTTTTATTTGTCACTAATAATGACATTATAAGGCTGGATCCCTAAATCTTTCTTCCTTTCAAATAACTGACTATTTAGGATGTGTAGAGACTATTAAAGAATCAAAACCATCAACATACCTTACCTCAGTCATTCAACTGAGCCATTATTACCATATAATAAGGTTCTGAGTCTTGCTCCTTCACTACCTTATTTCTAATTCATTACAAAACCCGTTTTGTTGTTTTTCATTTATCAAATACATTTGGTTGTTGTTCTATGGCAATCTCTCCTTGACAGAGGCATCAACTATAACAGTGAACTGAATACATAGAGATATATAAACTGAATAGGTTAACAGTGTGGATATTTTATCCACTTTTACTCCCTGCTCTCATTTTAAGTAGGAATATTAGAAGTATATGTGGGAAAATGTGTCACCATTCTCACTCTACTACTTCCTAGCTATGTGCCCTTGGGCGAGTCACCAACTGTCACTCAGTGTCATTCAGTTTGTTCACTTGCCACATGCTGAACTGAAAAATCACTTCATGTCTAGGTAAACTCTACAAAAGTAAATCTTTATCAATACTATGAAAAAAAAAAGAGCAGCAGCGGTGGGGTTGGTGGGAAACAATTGCAAATTTTGTCACATTTTTATGATATATAAAAACAATTATGCAGCATGATGCTAATAAGGCTTGACAGCAGGCTGTGTTTTGCAACCACCGTTTTCTATCATCATAACACCCATGTTAATGTAGTGTCTCTTAAAGATAAGGTGAGATGAAAATTTCCTTATGAACTGCCTTTTTTCTCTATAGTTTTCTAAACTAATCAGATGTTCTTAAATTTTAATACTGAGATACACGAAGTTGGCACACAACAAGAATATTACCAATTGGAAATAACTAAAAATCATGTTTCTAACTACTTTTTACAGTCCCAGGAAACCCACTAAAGAAGCTGAGAAGGGCAACAGTGATGGCACGTAAGCCATGGCACGCTTTTGGTGTTAACAATTTATCACCCACGTCCAGTCTCCACTTCCCCTTTGAAATCTTTGTGATTTTTTAGAACAAAATTTGCCATATACATGATGAGAAGTCACTGATTTGTGTTTACCCTCTTATTAGTCCCCATTTCATTTGTATTTTTTGTGCCTTATAGTTTCCCTGTCCTTGCAGCGCAGAAACGAGTTCTTTGATGGGAAAGGATCCTCTTGTCTTGAAATGCTTATACTATGTTCCCCAAAGAGGGAGAGAAAGGGAAGAGGGTGTTCAGGAGGTACCTGTGGGGAGAATTCCTCAAAGCTATGGAGAAGGCAATGGCACCCCACTCCAGTACTCTTGCCTGGAAAATCCCATGGGTGGAGGAGCCTGGTGGGCTACAGTCCATGGGGTCATGAAGAATCAGACACGACTGAGTGACTTGACTTTCACTTTCCACTTTCATGCACTGGAGAAGGACATGGCAACCCACTCCAGTGTTCCTGCCTGGAGAATCCCAGGGATGGGGGAGCCTGGTGGGCTGCAGTCCATGGGGTCGTGAAGAGTCGGACATGACTGAAGCGACTTAGCAGCAGCAGCAGCAAGCAGGACTGCTGTGAGCAGGTCTCCGGGGAAGAAGAAAAAGATACAGAGACTCACCTCCCATTCTCTGAAAGAAGCCTTAGGACAGAACAGCAGGAACTCACAGGATAATGTTTGGATCATTTAGAGATGCCGGACACCAGAAATGAGAATTTCTAACACTAGCAAAACATCTTGTCCCCACTTGGGGATCTTTGCTCAACCCTGGGGATATAGAGGAAGAAATCCCATAATAACTGAGATCAAATCCTCCCCACCTCAGCCAGGTGGGATGGGTACTTAAATTTGGATTATATATTTAAAGAATTAAAATTTCTCATACACCTATGGCTTCAGTTTCTTACCTGTTGAAATCTGATGTTTCATAATAAACTCGTACACCCTCTCCTTGTTAGTCTTCTGTGCCATTTCTTTCATTTCCTCCAACAGCATCCCCTCAAAGGACAATCTATTGTCCCAGCCTTTCTACATGTCCCCAACAATTTATTCTTATCTCCTTTACAGTCAGGTTTCTACCTCAATACCATAATAAAACACATTGATGGTAATCACCACTAATCTCTTCCTTGTCAAAACCAAAGCCTTTCCCCAGCTCTCTAATAGACCGTCTATATACCGCAGCCCCCTTGTCTTTATCTTCTTTCCAGAATTTGTCTCTATAAACTCATTTGCCTCCTCTTCCTCTCCCTACCCCTTAACTGCTGCTCCTTCCTAGGATCTTTGACCCTTTTCTTCTATGCACTCATTCCCTATCTGATATCTTTGATTTTCAGTTACTTCAAACATTACTTAAGTGTTGATTATGTTTATGGAAATGAATACATAAAATCTTCCTATTGCCTCTCGGCATCAAATCATACACATTACTGCCAAGAAGGTATTTCCAAGTTAATACCCTTCTGCCTTGTGAAAACTTGCAGGCTTCAAGTTGCAGCTTTCTCTTTTGCTTTTTTCCTCTCTTCATTTTCATTCAGTTGATTAGAAAGGTCCATCTCATGGAGATAGTATCAAGGGTAACATGCAAGGCAGATGAAGACTGGAACGAATCACTCAGGCCAGTTTATTCTAGGTTGTTCAGAGAACTCTATTCATGTTTTTTATTTTTATACACTGACCATCAGGATTTATAAGATCTTCCATTCTCTTTCTTCAACTACCAGCCATATGTCGATGACCTTGGGAGCCACATGCTGATGTCTGCCCTTTACATGGTAGACACTGTCAATGAGACCCCTGAATAACTGTGTGGAGACCCTCATCATAATTTTTTGTGTGTTAAGTCCAGGGAGAGTTCAGGACTTATCTATGACAGAATTAGCATAACTCTGACAAATATGGGTAATAGAAAACTGACGTTTAGCTCAACAAAATAACTTACACAATCACAAAGCTAGTCATATCAGAATTTGAATTAGTAAACAGGCCCCATTAATCCCCAAATCCATGTTCCTTTCTCTCAGCTATGGCTCATCAATTTAAGTTTTTCAGCTGCCACCTGTATATCTTTTATCCCAAGTGCATGCTTTTCTTAATCAGGACAAGACAGGATCTCTCCTTTCATTTTCTGATGTCCTGGCATCTGTATAAAACAAGCAAGCAAAATGGGTGAAACAGCTTAAAGCAATTGACAGTAAAGGAACATGAGCCATTAAATGTACTAATCATCTTCTTGAACTTAGTTCTCAATTATGAATGACCTATATCACAATTACTGGAGATTTCAGCTTGTTAAAAACAGATTCTCAAGTCTCATTCCAAACCCACTGCTTCACTGCTTCAGAATTTGTGTTTTGCTTAACTTCTAAAATCTACATCATAAGCAATTCTGATGTATACCACAGTATGAGAACCAAGACTAATTATCCTAAATTCCATTCCCTTGTTTAAAGAACACTATTTGATTGAACCTCACAAATCAAGGCATCAGCAAAAATGTAGTTATCCTTTAAATTTTGGTTCCACAAACTTGAAAATTAATGGAGGTTCTAACATAAATGATGAGTTATGAAAAAAATGATTTGTGATCCAGAACTCAGGAGTCTGTTTCCCACAGTACCGCATTTTCTGTTATCACTTTTGCTTTCTTAATACCTATGCATGGTAATAAGTAATGGCTAATAACTACTAACATGTGAAACACACATCACTATGCAGAAACTTGCCTCAGATACAACTTGGAAGAGTATTTTCTTCTGGAATTCAATCATTCAATTTGCAATATATTTTTCAGTGAAAAGTATTTGACATAACTGAGATTTGGGGGTCTTGGGGCTCTTCCCCATGATTTTGTTGGTGTTTTGCTGTGAAGGTGATCTACCTAAAATACAAGATAAGCAAACATATAAACATGACTAAAATTCTTTTGCCACTATTTATGTGATGAGTTAAAGCCCAGGGTGTCCATCCGCAGTGCGTGAGCTATCCCTTAGAAATATTTGTCTTCACTTTTACAAGTGCAAAGAAAACAAATGCCTTTCACATGGTTCCTAAGCCATATATATAAAGCAGGTCGAGTCCAGCTGCCTTTCTGTTAGATTACCACAGACCATCTGGTTGGCAGTTATTCCACATAGAGAATGCCAACACATACCCTGAACAATAAAATATTCACACAAATATCTTTTTATCCAGGGGAAATGAAAATTTTAGGTATGTCAAACCAACCAGTCCCTTACAAAAGTGTTAATCTATGCAAACCTCACTATATTGTATCTTCAAGTTCACGTCTCATCACAATTTTCACTTAGACCTTACACAAGCAGCTGATATGTTATAGATTATTAAGAATAGAACAAAATTTTATAGTGTTTAAGAGTCATGATTCTAATGGATATTTAGGATGACTTGGCTTGATTTTTTTGGTCCAACTTACAGATTTTTAAAAAACTAAGTATTTGATATTGCTTAAATGGGTATCTGCTAGTTAATCAAAATAGTATAAGGTTTGGAGAGTTTTCTCAATAAACTAATAATTTTTCCTAAGTAGTTTATTTAGATAAGCTAGACAAACATGAATATTAAAATATCAATGTAAGTTTTCCATATTAACTAAAGGGCAATGCAGTATCCATTGAAATCAGCACAGAAGTGACCTGGTTAGCATGATCTAACCATGTTTACAGCAGGCATTGGTCATGTTTACTTCATTAACTGAGAATCTATTAGAACAACACAATTAATTTGCTAACACATATCAGCATTTGTTTTGGACTGAAAATCAACCTGACTATAAGGAGTATCAAGTATTTCCCTTTCATTGATAAGTTATTCAGTTCAGTTCAGTCACTCAGTCGTGTCTGACTCTTTGCAACCCCATGAACCACAACATGCCAGGCCTCCCTGTCCATCACCAACTCCCGAAGCCTACCCAAACTCATGTCCATTGAGTCAGTGATACCATCCAACCATCTCATCCTCTGTCATCCCCTTCTCCCGCTGCCCTCAATCTTCCCCAGCATCAGGGTCTTTTTAAATGAGTCAGCTCTTTGCATGAGGTGGCCAAAGTATTGGAGTCTCAGCTTCAACATCAGTCCTTCCAATGAACACCCAGGACTAATCTCCTTTAGGATGGACTGGTTGGATCTCCTTGCAGTCCAAGCAACTCTCAAGAGTCTTCTCCAACACATTTCAAAAGCATCAATTCTTCGGCATTCAGCTTTCTTTATAGTCCAACTCTCACATCCATACATGACCACTGGAAAACCCACAGCCTTGATTAGACCTTTGTTAGCAAAATAATGTCTCTGCTTTTTAATATGCTGTCTAGGTTGGTCATAACTTTCCTTCCAAGGAGTAAGCGTCTTTTAATTTCATGGCTGCAATCACCATCTGCAGTGATTTTGGAGCCCCCAAAAATAAAGNTGACCACTGGAAAACCCACAGCCTTGATTAGACCTTTGTTAGCAAAATAATGTCTCTGCTTTTTAATATGCTGTCTAGGTTGGTCATAACTCTCCTTCCAAGGAGTAAGCATCTTTTAATTTCATGGCTGCAATCACCATGTGCAGTGATTTTGGAGCCCCCAAAAATAAAGTCAGCCACTGTTTCCACTGTTTCTTCATCTCTTTGCCATGAGGTGATGGGACTGGTTGCCATGATCTTGGTTTTCTGAATGTTGGGTGAGTTCTGAATGAGTTATTAGAACTACAGAAAAATCATTTTACAATAAGGATCTTACTCACATGTCATTTGCTATCACATTGTTTTTCCTCATACACTAGTTTTAAAGTAGCTTAACATACTATTCATATACCTGCATCTATTTTTTTTAACAGAGAAAATAAAAGAGCAGCTAGGCACCAGTGTGGATTATATATTAAAATCTGCTTCGAGTTTTGTCCTGCTCATTCCTTAGTTGCCTTCCAATTTTGCGGGTTCATCCACGTGTTTCTGTCATTTGTACAGATACGTGTGGCCAGATGAAACCAGCCATTACATAATGTCATAAAACTTCACCCTCCAATTTAGTAAATATTAACCTCACTTAGCCTGATTCAAACAATTAAAATTAAACCAATTGAATTTGTAAAGTTAAATCATGTTTCAAATACAAACATTTTACCTTATCAAATTTTCATTCTTTCCCTTAAATGAAACTATTTCTTCTTCATTATAAAACATAAAAAATATTTTCCCATTATGAAATATTTCCTATACATGTAAATATCCTTTGATAGCTTAAGAATGAGTATGAAAATATTTATATAGAAACTGTGATATGACAACTTTGTGGTAAGAATCAGAAAATTTGGGTTATTGCCACTCAACTGGTTATTCAGGACTGGAGAAATGTTAAACTCTGTAGACCTGAGTGTAAGGAATGCTGAACAAAATCTCTCCGTTTCCTTGGGACAATGATATTCTAAATTTAAAGAGGTCTAGAGAGGCTGATTCTGGGAAAGACTGAGAGTAGGAGGAAAAAGGGGATGACAGAGGATGAAATGGTTGACTGCGATTCATGGGGTCGCAAAGAGTCGGACACGACTGAGTGACTGAACTAAACTGAACTGAGAATAATTCCTGGTATATCAAGGTTCAAATTCTAGTTTGAACACAAACATAGAAATCTGTGTCTTTATAAATGTATCTAATTTCATTCTAAGATAGTTAACTGGAGGGGAAGACTAAGTTTAATGAAAGATTCAAAGTCTTACCCTGTCTTTTAACTATTCTTAGCCTCTGACAGTTGGAAGAATATATGTTTACTACCAGAAATTTATGACAAAGCATACTATAAAACTCTGGCACTTCAGATAGGATTGAGTGTATGAGCACTCACAGAACCTACTGTCATTTTTTTGGCTTGACAACTAGCTGTCACACTTATGAAAGTAACTGAAGAATTGTCATATTGTATGATGAAATACAGACTCTCCAGTTTTTTTTTCCCTAGAAAAACATTCATGTTTTAAAAAGTGAAAGATTGCCAAAGATGGCATCCAAAAGATTCCTGGCAATACTGCCCTCAAAAAACCCTGTTTTCATTAGTTCTGCTGGCACATGCTAAACTGAAGCTATTTAAAAAGCACTCATTCTTTTACCATGTACATTACAATACCGTATCAAGATCCATGAAAATTCTTTGTTAATATCAGTCAGAGCTGCATATAAACCTGATCGTGATTTAGTGCAGCTAATTATAACCCACTTTCCCCAGGCAATATCATTCAGCCAGCAATGAAATCACATATTATTTTCTATAATTCATTCTACTCAAAGATTTTGGGGCTCTGACCCAAACTCATCAGGTATATATTTTCTTTCCTCAGTGTCTTCCACTACTTGCCTTCCTTAACAAAAGATATTTAAAAATTCAACAATGTGTTTATATAGAAACAGAAGAAATGAAACCATCCAAGAAGAAACAATTACCTAATTTAATACTTAATCTTTTGAAATCTGTGGTTGCAGCAATCCAATGGCAGTTCCTGGTGAAAGCTTCCTGAGCCACCTGCTCAGCCCCAGTTCTACCAGGTCATGTGAGAAAGCATTCTGGTTATACAAATACTCACACCTGGCTTAAAAATCTCAACCCATGATTTGAGAGAATAGCATTGAAACATGTATATTACCATATGTAAAACAGGTGACCAGTGTGACTTCAATGCATGAAGCGGGACACACAAAGCTGGGGCTCTGGGGCAACCCAGAGGGATGGGATGGGGAGGGAGGTGGGCAGGGGGAGTTCAGGATGGGAAGATGCATGCACAGCCATGGCTGATTCATGTTGATGTATGGCAAAAACCACACAATACTGTAAAGTAATTAGCCTCCAATTAGAATTAATTAATTAAATTTTTTTTTTTTTAATTCTTAACCCAATCTCTTATTTTCTGTGTGGCATTATTCAGTAACATCTTGATGTTAAATAGCAATTCATTGAACATGTCTAATGGGGTTGTTGTTTTCAGTCGTTCAGTCATGTCCAACTCTGCAGCCTCATGGACTCTAACATGCCAGGCTTCCCTGTCCTTCACTATCTCCCAGAGTTTGCTCAAACNAACCCAATCTCTTATTTTCTGTGTGGCATTATTCAGTAACATCTTGATGTTAAATAGCAATTCATTGAACATGTCTAATGGGGTTGTTGTTTTCAGTCGTTCAGTCATGTCCAACTCTGCAGCCTCATGGACTCTAACATGCCAGGCTTCCCTGTCCTTCACTATCTCCCAGAGTTTGCTCAAACTAATGGCTATCAGGTGTTTAATAAAGCACTATCACTGGAGAAGTGAAAATTTTTTTTCACTGCATGTCAATCGTGAACCATATGCTCAAATATTTCAGAAATATTCACTTCTAGCATCTCATTCAACTAAATTAAACTTGAACCCTAGTCCTGTCCAACTAGAACAGCAGGAAATTCAATTTCAGATATTATTGCCCTGCACACCTTTATGGTCACACGAGACTCCCTGTAGGATCACACCAAAATTACGCAGTGATGAGAGCAAAAAAGGAAGAGGGGATCTTTAATCATCACTGTATCATGGTATCCACTTAAGCAGCTCTCAGCTTTGTATTCCACGTGCAGGGAATACCAGCATCTGTATTCCCAGGCCCAGTTTCCTCTCGAGCAGGTCCACAGAGCTACCATTTCACAGGTCTTTCACCCTCCCCAACCACAAGCACATGTGGAACTCAGGTTCCCTGTGACTTTAGAACTCATGGCTGCCGACCTATTCACTCCCATTTTGAACCCCACGCGTCCTCCTTTCATTCAAGGATTCTCCACCACTTCCCTCTACCTGCTCCCTTCCAGGGCCTCTGACATTATCTTTGCCAAGGATTTGCATGTTTCCAGAAGGCCATGACTGACTTCACCCTAGATGGCTCTGCCCTGAAAGTGTGCCTCATGCAACTCAAAGAACCAAGTGGTTTACCTGCAACATGAAGAGAAGGGGGAAAAAAAATGATTCACACTTCCTGAAATCAGGAAAGTATTTGTTTCGCTGTTGCTTCTATCTCTGGACTTAGCACAGTGTTTGGCATGCCATGCTAACTAAATGTTAATGACAGATAACTGAATCAGTGAGTAAGCAAATAAGCAAGCAATGGCAGGACATTTTTGAGAACCTAAGCCAAGTAGTTGTTTTTCTCTGAAAAATATTATTGATTTCCTGTGGTTCTTCATCCATTGAATTTGTGGCACTTGTGGTTTCAAGGGGAAGCCTGAACAGTCTGGAACAAGGCTAACTAACTGCAACAAAACAAAACAAACAAACAAAAAAATGTCTTAAACTCACAGCAAGCACAATCATCTGAAGGTGTAGTATTTGAAAGAATTTTAAAAAGAGGGGATATATGTGTATGTATGACATTTATTTTGCTATGCAGCAGAAAATAATATTGCAAAGAAACCATATTCCACTAAAAATTTTTTTATTTTTACTTTATTTTGCTTTACAATACTTTATTGGTTTTGCCATACATTGACACTTAATATTTAGACGGATTTGCTGTGAATTTCAAAATCTTTTGTCTGAAAATGGGATCAGACCCTGAAGGTCTAGACCAGAGGTCAACAAATGTTTTCCATATAAAGCCAGATAGCAGATAGCTTAAGCTTTGTGGGCCATAGGATTTCTATCAAAACTGTTCAACTCTGTCACTGTAGCATAAAATCAGTATAAGTTTATCAGTTAATAAAAGGTCACAGAAACAGACAGTGGGCCAAACGTGGCCCATAGACTGTAATTAGCTCAACTTCTGGTCAAGAGTGTAGTCACATAAATACTGACCACAGAATAAAGCAAAGGTGAGATACAGCATGAAAGTATTGGTTGCTCAGTCATATCCAACTCTTGGTGATTCTCCGCCTGCAGTGCTGGAGATCTGGGTTCGATCTCTGGGTTGGGAAGATTCCCTGGAGAAGGAAATGGCAACCCACTCCAGTATTCTTGCCTGGAGACTCCCATGGACAGAGGAGCCTGGCAGGCAACCGTCCATGGGGTCGCAAAGATCAGACACGACTGAGCGACTTTCACTTCNTGGGTTGGGAAGATTCCCTGGAGAAGGAAATGGCAACCCACTCCAGTATTCTTGCCTGGAGACTCCCATGGACAGAGGAGCCTGGCAGGCAACCGTCCATGGGGTCGCAAAGATCAGACACGACTGAGCGACTTTCACTTCACTTCTTTATGATATAGTATCAGGGTAGTTTTCCATTTCAACATAAAAATAATCCCTTCCTAGACTATGGAAAAGCCTAGAGAGAAAGGGAGAAATGATATTTACTCTAAAAATAAATATTTAGAAAAATATTACAAAAAAAGACAGGGACCTCTGTTCAGTGTTATGCGGCAGCCTGCATGGGAGGGGAGTCTGGGGGAGAATGGACACATGTATATATATGGCTGAGTCCCTTCTCTGTCCACCTGAAACTATGACAACATTGCTAATCAACGATACTCCAATATAAAATTAAAAGTTTTAAAAAATACTGCAAAAGAAAAAAAGTCTTCAAAAAACTAAGGATCCAAAGAACAGGAGGTACTCCTCTCTCTTTCGTTGTCTCTCTGGCTCAACTCTGAAACGTGAAAGCGAAAGTGAAAGTCGCTCAGTCGTGTCCGACTCTTTGCAACCCCATGGATTGCAGTCCATGGAATTCTCCAGGCCAGAATACTGGAGTAGGTAGCCTTTCCCTTCTCCAGGGAATCTTCCCAGGGAGTCTGGGGGAGAATGGACACATGTATATATATGGCTGAGTCCCTTCTCTGTCCACCTGAAACTATGACAACATTGCTAATCAACGATACTCCAATATAAAATTAAAAGTTTTAAAAAATACTGCAAAAGAAAAAAAGTCTTCAAAAAACTAAGGATCCAAAGAACAGGAGGTACTCCTCTCTCTTTCGTTGTCTCTCTGGCTCAACTCTGAAACGTGAAAGCGAAAGTGAAAGTCGCTCAGTCGTGTCCGACTCTTTGCAACCCCATGGATTGCAGTCCATGGAATTCTCCAGGCCAGAATACTGGAGTAGGTAGCCTTTCCCTTCTCCAGGGAATCTTCCCAACCCAGGGATCAAACCCAAGTCTCCCACGTTGCAGGTGGATTCTCAGGAGGGTTGATAAATATTCTAGGCCAAAAGTTGTGCAGCTACAGTGTAATACAAACGGCAGCAGCAACAATAATAAGAGCTTCTGTGTACCTGCCATGGAATTGCGGTGCTCAAGGTGAAAGTGCTCCATTGCAGACAACTCGACCTGCACAGGCTACGGCCAGGAAAGGGTCAAGAAGGTGGCTGAGCATCAGATAAGCTGTTTCTCTGAGGGCGGAGGTCTGATGGGTAGGAAAGATGTTCCTCAGAAGCAACAACCATACATAACTAGTACTGAGAGAAAGACAAGAGCTGTGGGAACCAGGGTTGATGTACAAAGGGCACGAGTCATCCATAACCCCCAGGCCAGGCAGTGACAGCAAGACAGCTCGCCCCACCATCCTGCTGTACTCAAACGGTTACTTCCGTACCTGGAGGCCACCTTGAGGAGGACCAGAATACGTGAGAGGAAGACAGCCTGAGAGGGCCCAGGAATGTGGAAGAGAGCAGACATCCTGGGCTGAATGAAATAAACAAAAATGGTATTTCCAAGGCAAGTGAATGACTAACCTTGAAAGGCATATTTCAAGCTTCTAAAACTAAGGTGTGTTCAATGACAGAGTGAAAGAAATTCATAAGCATCTCACTTAGTCAAAGAATAAGCAATTGTACTGCTCAGAGCTGCTGTATCAGTAACGCCACTGAAGGCTGTTCATGAGGTCCTTGCCAAGCCCTTTCATGCAGATGTAAGAATTCTAGCCACGAATCGCCAGTCCAGTTTCGATGCAGGATACAGGATGCTTGGGGCTGGTGCACTGGGATGACCCAGAGGGATGGTACAGGGAAGGAGGTGGGAGGGGGGTTCAGGATGGGGAACACGTGTACACCCATGGCAGATTCATGCTGATGTATGGCAAAACCAATACAATATTGTAAAGTGGAAAAAAAAAAAAAAAAGAATTCTAGCCAAGAGTTCTTTTAAGTTACAGAGCATCTCAGTATTCCTTTACTATGTATGCATGCAAGCTCAGTGGCTCAACCGTGTCCAACTCTTTGCAACCCCATGGACCTTAGCCTGCCAGGCTTCTCTGTGCATGGGATTCTCCAAGCAAGAACTCTTGAGTGGGTTGCATTTCCTCCTCCAGAGGATCTTCCCGACCCAGGGATTGAACCTGTGTCACCTACATTGGCAGGCAGATTCTTTACCACTGAGCCTCCTGAAAAGCCCATTGCTTTAACTACGTGAGTTGCCAATACACTCAACTGTCAATAGTTATATTGACAATATAAGCTGTCAATAGCTATATGAGGTAGACACCAGTATCATGCCATTTCTTATAGATAGAAACAGAAAAGTTAAGCATTTGCCTAAGGTCAGAGTTATGTGCAACAGAGGCAGGTTTCTCCCCCAACCATTTTTAAAATGCTTCCAAAGGAGATGCAACCTCTTTCTTAGAGGACTCAAAGGAAGTTTGCCCATTTTTTTCCTATTTCAGACAGTCACAGCAGAGTGAAGCTTTATAGTGACAAACTTTCCTCCTAGAATTCCCAGAATTCAGTTATTCACAGGCATTAGAATCTGTAATGAACTGCTCTTCATAAGCCCTGAACACAAACTTTTAAGTCATAAATATAGTTTACACAAACACACACATTATTTATATATAGCAAGATAGGTATATAGATATCTATATGTCTCTAAGTTATAATTAGGTAATATTGTTAGCTTTCAACGTGAGTTAACTACAAAACTCTAGCCAAACCCTATATTTTCTTGAAACTAACCTGCATACTTTAGAACCAACTGCAGAGAATATTGGAGAAGGCAATGGCACCCCACTCCAGTACTCTTGCCTGGAAAATCCCATGGACTGAGGAGCCTGGTAGGCTGTACTCCCTGGGGTCGCTAACAGTCAGGCATGACTGAGTGACTTCACTTTCACTTTTCACTTTCATGCATTGGAGAAAGAAATGGCAACCCACTCCAGTGTTCTTGCCAGGAGAATCCGAGGGACTAGGGACCCTGGTGGGCTCCCGTCTATGAGATCACACAGAGTCAGACACGACTGAAGTGACTTAGCAGCAGCAGCAGCAGAGAGTATGGGAGAAGGCAATGGCAACCCACTCCAGTACTCTCGCCTGGAAAATCCCATGGACAGGGGAGCCTGGTAGACTGCAGTCCATGAGGTCGCTAAGAGTCGGGCACGACTGAGCGACTTCACTTTCACTTTTCACTTTCATACATTGGAGAAGGAAATGGCAACCCACTTCAGTATTCTTGCCTGGAGAATGCCAGGGATGGGGGAGCCTGGTGGGCTGCCATCTATGGGGTCACACAAGAGAGTCGGACATGACTGAAGCAACTTAGTAGCAGCAGAGAGTATGACTGGTGAGACAAAGGTCAGGAAAGCGTGCAAAAAGCCCCCTATGTGCCTCACAGGCAACCACTCAAGGCTAAAAGGCAGGTTATAGACACCTAGTGACGAGTGCATACTTGAGTCCTGCACATACGGGCAGCTTTTTAAAGTTCAAAAACTTCCCCAGAGAAAAGAGTTACACAAGGTAAAAAATAATACCAGCAACTGGAACTGACCTGATCACTCAGGTCTGTTTCTGTAACTCAGTCTATAAACTAGGCTTTCTGGGTTCCTTAGGAATCCAGTATGACCTAGCCCATATCTGCAAGACTGCAAGCAGTCTTGTCACTACTGGTACTCTGAAAGTCAGCACACGAGGGCCAGTGTGCAGGTCTAGTCCAATCTAAAAACCTCTGGCTCTATCCTCGAGCAGAGTTCAGTCCTTAAAAAGTCAAAGCAACACCGATTTCCAGGAGTCCTTGAAAGTTAACCTTAGAAATGGCAAATGGACATCATTAATGTCGATCCCAAAGAAAGATGCCAAGACTGAGAATTTTTATCACCTCACAGAATGAAAAGAGTAACTCCACTTGTACATGTAGTTATCTTTAAAGCCAAAATATGTTAGAGTCCCCGAATTTCAGGCATTTCTAAGAACTTATTTCATAGACCTAATATAATGGTAAAAAAACAAAAATCACTTTCTTTCAGCATATGTGATTCACCAACAGATATTATAATCAAGTAGAGACTTTATTGCCAAAAGAAAAGTAAGCAGTTGTTGCTGATGTACATATATTGTGTATCACCATTTCCCCAGAGAAAATCATCTGGTATCTGGTATAGAAGATTCTTCAAAGAATTTAAGATGAGGTTAACCTTTTAGAGATGAAAGGGAAATGCTATACTGTGGGCAAAAGAGACCTTTTTGAAGGATATGCTGTCATAGTCTTCACTTTGATAACCCCTTTCAGGGGAAGATGTTCCCCTGTTTTGAGCACATACTAAAACAAAGGGAAACAGTATGCCTCACTACTCTGAGGTCTTGCTGGGGCTTAGAGAACTCTCTATGAAAAGATGAGCTTTGCAATAAATGGATAGCTGAGTGTAAGGGGTTCTCACTGGGAAGATAGAGAAACATCTTGGAAGGCACTGTATTTTTATTTTCAAATAAGATTGTAAAAAACCCTCCAATATCCTTACCTATTGTACTTTTACATGCTTTCTATTCAAAACTTTTAGTGTACAATACACAGTCAATTGTTAAGCTGTCAGATTTTTTCTCAGGACTGATATTGAAGCTGAAGATCCAATACTTTGGCCCATCTAATGTGACGAACTGACTCACTGGAAAAGACCCTGTTGCTGGGAAAGATTGACGGCAGGAGGAGAAGGGGACGACAGAGGATGACATGATTGGATGGCATCACCGACTCAATGGACATGAGTTTGAGTAAACTCTGGGAGCTGGTGATGGACAGGGAGGCCTGGCGTGCTGCAGTCCATGGGGTCACAAAGAGTCGGACATGACTGAGCGACTGAATGTTAATCTCATCCAGGAGAACAAAACACACCCTTACAGAAACATCCAGAGTGAAGTTTGACCAAGTTACCTGGACACCATGGCTCAGCTAGTATGACACAAAACTAAGTGTCTAAAAGTTCATTTTTAGAGTCATTTTAATGTTCCAGTTATATGTATCAGGTGTGGGATGGCTGTGAAATACAGAGAAATGTTCCTAGAACTCATCCATGTGCTAAAAATTAGCTTTAAGACATATCCAATTGCTTCTTCATTTACATTGGAATATCATTTGTTACAATCAAATGTTAACTTGAGATACTGTTTTCTGTTTGAAGTTATTTCTAAGATAGCATAACTTTGCCAGCAGGGATAATTTACTGATCTACATGAAATATTTAGAATGTTCAAACCGCTGCCATTGCAAGATGACATTTTGTCAAGATCAATAAGGTCCTTCATTTTTCTAAAGTATGCAACTGAAGGTTAGAATTTGCTTGAACATTTTTCCTGACTTAAGATACATTTTAAGACATTTAGAATGTTATTGTAGCCCCACTTACTAGTCAGTACCCACACTTTCTTTTTACACTTAGCATCAGACTTCCCTAAATACCATCATTAATCATATCTATGTGTGTGACACTTTTCCTCAACAACACTCTCATTCACATCTTCCCCAGAATCTCCAAAGTATCTTTGACACCAAAAACAGTCAATATATCTTATAGATAGATAGATGGGTAGGTAGGTAAGTAGACAGTTAGATGATAGATCCTTCCCAAGCCAGAATCTCATTTGCCTGTAGCCTTAGCACTTACTATCTGACATATGATCAAAAACAGGATAATGGAAGCCTATTATAGTTGGGGTGCATACTTTGGTTGCCCACCTGAGCAGCAATTGAAGTGAGAAGGCACCCTTCTTACAGTAGTGTAAAGAAGACTCCACTGTGGATTGGTCCAGCAGCAGATTAAGGACTGAGTGAGCCCTAGCTAGATTTGAACTTCCGTGATGTTAGAGGGGATCACAGTGTATGTGGTATAACGTCAAGGAGCTGGAGAGATTCCAACTGTTGGCAGAGAACGAAACAAAGGGATGGACCTAAGAAAGGAGAGAAGAGCAGCAGAGGATGGTAGAGGGCAGAGAGAAAAGCAGGGAGGGAGGGCTGGTTTGCACTCAGGATTGATACCCTGTCTACAAGCTACATTCTCTTAGCTTTCCCTGCTGAAATGAAAACCTCCATAGTGAAAAGTAATTATGTCTACAATAACTTCGAATTGACAGACAAGTCACTGCTTTAAGATTGTGAATAAAGAAAGTTAATGGATGCCCACAAAAGCAGTGCAGAGGAGGAAAGCTTGCAAATCTGAGAGCATGCTGAAGGCAAATTCACTCATTTCACAGTTGTGCTGGGATGAGGGGCTAATGCTGACTACTCACGCAGACTTCCAGCCAAATGGCACTTTGTGCTGAGGTATGTTAAGTAAACACAGGATTGGAAGCATATTTGGTCTTGTGACAGATTCCATTCAAGTTCAGCCAGTCTGAGTTACAACATGAGACAAGGACCCAGGAGAGCATAGGCACAGTAAGCATCATCAGTAAATGCACAGATCAACCATTTCTCACATGTATGCACGACATTAAAATATGTGCAAATACCTTAATAAAATACAAGTCAATTTTAAAGTGCTACTGCATCAACAGTAGCAGTGTAGTGCAGAGCTGAGGAAACAGTTTAGAATCAATCTGAATTTGAATTCCAGCTTCCACACTTAAGGCAAGTTGTAAACCTCTCTATACTTCAGTATCATCACGTGAAAAGGGCATATATGAGAGTTGAGATGAAGATTAAGTAACTTAAGGTTGTTTATGCTTAGTGTGTGTCTGGTATTTGTGTCACTATATAAATGCCATAAGAGTTTTTATCATTATGTATCATCCCCATTAATAAATATATGAATATTATAAGCACTACTTTGTCAACAAAGGTCCGTCTAGTCAAGGCTATGGTTTTTCCAGTGGTCATGTATGGATGTGAGAGTTGGACTATAAATAAAGCTGAGCACCAAAGAATTAATGCTTTTGAACTGTGGTGTTGGAGAAGATTCTTGAGAGTCCCTTGGACGGCAAGGAGATCCAACCAGTCCATCCTAAAGGAGATCAGTCCTGGGTGTTCATTGAAAGGACTGATGCTGAGGCTGAAACTCCAATACTCTGGCCACCTCATGCAAAGAGCTGACTCATTGGAAAAGACCCTGATGCTGGGAAGATTGAAGGTGGGAGGAGAAGGGGACAACAGAGGATAAGATGGTTGGATGGCATCACCAACTCGATGGACGTGAGTTTGGGTAGGCTTCAGGAGTTGGTGATGGACAGGGAGACCTGGCGTGCTGCAGTCCATAGGGTTGCATAGAGTCAGACACAACTAAGCGACTATCACTTTCTCTTTCTTTCAAAGCAGGATTTCAGGAGTACACTCACAAACCATTGACAACTGTCATGCATGTAGAAGCAGTGCACACGCACACCCATACTGACATCTGTACTTATTAAATCTTTCAGCCAGCCTTTTCCAAATGATCTGCTGCATTCAATAAACCCTGGACTGTCAAAGATAGGAATATAATTTCCTTTACTTTGAAATTAAACCAAAGTTATATGATTGAAGCAGATTTAATTAACTATCATACTCATGATATTAATATTTGAGCCATTTGCTTCTGCAAATTCAAAAACATTCTCTCCTTTGCCTTAAAAATTGGGAGAGGGTGGGATGATTTGGAAGAATGGCATTGAAACATGTATAATTTCAAATACGAAACAAATCACCAGTCCAGGTTCGATGCAAGATACAAGATGCTTGGGGCTGGTGTACTGGGATGACCCAGAGGGATGGTACGTGGAGGGAGGTGAGAGGGGGGTTCAGGATGGGGAACATGTGTACACCTGTGGTGGATTCATGTTGATGTAGGGCAAAGCCAATACAATATTGTAAAGTAATTAGCCTCCAATTAAAATAAATAAATTTATATTTAAAAAATTAAAATTAAAAAGACATGCTAGGCAAATATTAGCCAAAAGAAGAAAAAAATTGGGTAATGAAAATCATTTAAATTTTTGTTCAATTCCTGAGTCTTCTCTTAGTGTGCTTAAAATGACTTGAAATGATGGAGCTAGAGAGATATGAAAGAAGATTAACCAGAAACTAAGCCATTCTCACTTTGTTTAACTGCATTTTCTGTCTGTCTTTACATCACTAGAAGAAAGGGAGAAAACTTAAGATTACAATATGCCTGACTTCCTGTGATATTGTCTTGATAACCATTCTCAAGAGCTGAGAAAGCAGAGCTAAACATTTATACAGATAGCGAAGGTTGCATATGATCTTCACTCAGCGGAAGAGAATTACAGACAATTTGGAAACTGTGCAGTAGAACTCACTCAAGAGCAAGATGTCCTTGCTTAGCGAGGTGATTTACTTTACCAGAGGGACACAGTAAATGTTATTCTAGATCACCTGGAGAGCAAAACGGTGAGTATAATGATTAGTTATAAATATTCATGAAATTGGGCAATTATACCCACAACCATTGTTTTTTCAGTCTTTTTAGAACTAGGCTGATTACCATATGAAAACCACCCCTCCTTAAAAGAATCCTTTGGATTTAAGCATTAACATTTGGCACAATTCCTCTTGCATAAGATGTATAACTAATTCAAAATTCTCTCCCATCAGAAGACGATATGGAGATTCCTTAAAAAACTAGGAATAAAGACACCATATGACCCAGCAATACTACTCCTAGGCATATACCCTGAGGAAACCAAAATTGAAAAAGACACATGTATTCCATTGTTCATTGCAGCACTATTTAAAATAGCTAGAACATGGAAGCAACCTAGATGTCCATCGACAGATGAATGGATAAAGAAGTTGTGGTATATATACACAATGGAATATTACTCAGCCATAAAATGGAATGCATTTGAGTCAGTTCCAGTGAGGTGGATGAACCTAGAACCTATTACACAGAGTGAAGTAAGTCAGAAAGAGAAAGATAAATATCATATTCTAATGCATATATATGGAATCTAGAAAAATGGTACTGAAGAATTTGTTTACAGGGCAGCAGTGGAGAAATAGACATAGAGAATAAACCTGTGGACATGAGGAAAGGGAAGCAGAAGGTGAGATGTATGGAAAGAGTAACATGGAAACTTACATTACCATGTGTAAGATAGATAGCCAATGGGAATTTGCTGTATGTCTCAGGAAATTTAAACAGGGGCTCTGTATCAACCTAGGGGGGTGGGATGGGGAGGGAGAGGGGAGGGAGGTTCAAAAGGGAGGGGATGTATGTATACCTATGGCTGATTCATGTTGAGGTTTGGCAGAAAACAACAAGATTCTGCAAAGCAGCTATCCTTCAATAAAAAAATAAATTAAAAAGAAAAGAGAAACACCATAGCACAGAAGTACAAACTGGGCAACAGAAAAGAGCAAAACATCTAAACGGTTTATAAACCACAGAGAAAAGCACAGCTGGGAGTGACTCAGCAGCCATGGGGCAAGCAGGAGGGGGGGTCCCAGGGAGGACCCTCAGCCCCCAGCTGA
>SJYX01019712.1:147572-161157 GCA_006410675.1 Oreotragus oreotragus | reverse complement strand
CAGTGGAGAAACAGACATAGAGGATAGACTCTTGGACATGGGGAAAGGGGAAGAGAGGGTGAGATGTATGGAAAGAGTAATGTGGAAACCTAGATTACCACATGTAACATAGCAAACGGGAATTTGCTGTATGTCTCAGGAAATTCAAACAGGGGCTCTGTATCAACCTAGAGGGGTGGGATGGGGAGGGAAAGGGGAGGGAGGTTCAAAAGCGAGGGGATGTATGTATATCTATGGCTGATTCATATTGAAGTTTGACAGAAAACAGCAAAATTCTGTAAAGCAATTATCCTTCAACAAAACTATAAATAAATAAAAATTAGGAGGCAAAATAAAACGAATAAATGTAAAAAAAAAAATTTTTCTACCACCAATTTGATAAGAGTAGTTTGCTAAGGATGGAGACAGTGGCCTAGAAAGCACAAATACTATCAAAAATAGCAAGGGGAAAACATACCAATGTAACCACATATCAGTAGGAGTTTGTTTGGGTTGTGACACATTTGTCAAGAAAATAACCCATATGCTCACCTCTGAGCATAACACTATTATGAGTAGGCATTACTGTAGTAAGCTGCAGCTCCCATAGAGGGAAAGGCAAAATTTATGAGCCAGAAAGGGAGAAAATTAAGATAGGCTGGTTAGAAATACACTTTGGAGTAGGCAGATCTTCTAATCCTTTGAATGATGACATCATAGAGAAAGCCTGCCTTGAGGCATACAGTCAATCCCTTTGATTGCTAAGGGAAGCCTTAGCAATCAAAGATGTGCCATGGCAAAACTGCTCACTCCATAACATAATAATGAATCAGAGTATGTGTTATCGCTAGATCAGTCTACCTAAAAAGCAAATATACTCTTATCCCCACCACACTTAAACTCGTTCAAGATAGACTCCAAATTCCATTGGCTGGAATTATGTTCCTTCCTGGTCAGACCCTGTTGTTTAGTCCTTAAGTCCTGCTGACTCTTTTGTGACCCCATGGACTATAGCCCACCAGGCTCCTCTGTCTATGGGATTTCTCAGGCAAGAATACTGGGAGTGGGTTGCCATTTCCTTCTCCTGGGGATCTTTCTGACCCAGAGATGGAACTGGCATCTCTGGCACTGGAAGGCAGATTCTTCACCACTAAAACACCTGAGAAGCCCAGTCAGACTCTGGTTACCACCAGCTTTTGAGAATACTCAACTGCTCAAGCACCATCATCCTTCTAAACACAAAAAGTTGACAAAGAAAAAAGGGACTTTCCTAGCAAACCTGCATAAGTAAAAATGTATCAGGAAGTGATAGACCTTTCAGAAAGTGTTTAAGAACAGAGTTACCTGAAATAGAGAACCTGTCCTAGGAACTAAAAGCTTAATAGCTCTTCCCTTTTACAAGTAAGAGTTTTAATGAGTTATCTGAAAACTGGAAACCCTTATCTAGAAGCCAATACAAATGACCACCTATCATGAGAAAAGAAAGTACAAGATTCTTTTTTAAATATCAATTCTACATATATTAAAAGCCTGCTAAGTCGCTTCAGTCATGTCCAACTCTGTGCAACCCCATAGATGGCAGCCCACCAGGCTCCCCTATCCCCAGGAGTCTCCAGGCAAGAACTCTGGAGTGGGTTGCCATTTCCTTCTCCAATGCATGAAAGTGAAAAGTGAAAGTCAAGTCTCTCAGTCCTGCCTGACTCTTAGCAATGCCATGCACTGCAGCCTACCAGGCCCCTCCATCCATGGGATTTTCCAGGCAAGAGTACTGGAGTGGGTTACCATTAAAAGCCTACACACTATCAAGCATAAAATAGACACATAAAGATTTACTTTATGACACATGGAACTATAGTCAACATATTTTAAGAAACTATAAGAGAATATATTCTAATACATATAGATACATATATATTTCATTTTATATGTATATAACTTCCTGAATCTCCCCACCAAGGTAGGAGATGCAAGAGACATGGGTTCAGTCCCTGAGTTGGCAAAATCCCCTGGAGGAGGATCTATCCCAGTATTCCAGGGAAGGCTACAGTCCAGGAGGTTGTAAAGAGTTGGAAATTACTGTGCACGGCAGCATGTATATTGGATGGCATCACTGACTTGATGGACATGAGTTTGAGTAAGTTCCAGGAGTTGGACAGGGAAGCCTGGCGTGCTTCAGTCCAGGAGGTCACAAAGAGTCAGACATGACTGAGTGACTGAACTGAACTGAATATATGTGTATATATATATATATATATATAAATGTAACTGAATTGCTTTGCTGTATACCTGAAATTAAAATATTATCAATTATATTTCAACTTTTAAAAAGCCTTAAAAAGTTAAGTCAGATCACTTAAATNCTGAGTGACTGAACTGAACTGAATATATGTGTATATATATATATATATATATAAATGTAACTGAATTGCTTTGCTGTATACCTGAAATTAAAATATGATCAATTATATTTCAACTTTTAAAAAGCCTTAAAAAGTTAAGTCAGATCACTTAAATATTTAATAATAACAGGATTTTGTTTTTATTTGCATCCTTGAGGAACCTGTAAAATTGGGGTAACTTGTACAGTGAATGTCCACGATGACCAAACAAAACAGTAGGAATACAAAGAAGCATACACAAAAGAAGAGGCAAGAAGCAAAATCACAATAAAACAGAGACTGAGAGAATACTGGCCTGAGTGTCAAACTATGAGATTTCTGGCCATTAACTCCATTAATTCACATTTTCCTGATTCTCCAACACCTCTCCTTACTCCTTCTCAGTATCTCTTCTCTTTCTATTCCTTCCATTTGTGAACCATTTCATCCTCTTTCTCCTATGCTCATATTCTATGACTGTAGTCCAAACTCCCAAAACATGTATCCAAAGCTGAATTCCTCAACTCCTCCTTCTGCCTTCCCCATCCCAGAAAAAAAGATACCATTTACTCAGTTGACCAAGATATAATACCTCTTCAGCTTCAATGAAACTATTTTACCAAAGTCTTTATCTTTTGAGTACAGCTTCAAGACTGCCATCCCTGACTCCAGAATGCTTTTCTCCATTTTTCATACTACTGGTAAGTCAGTTTATCTAAAATGCAAATAGCTATTTTGATTGTTGTGGTCACAAGTGTGTCTGTGTATGTCTGCATGTCAAAATTCAGAGTGTTTATCTTAAATGTGTGTGGTGTACTGCTTGTCAAGTGTATCTCAATAAAGTTGTAACCAAAAGAATTTGGGTATATCTCTCCCACCTGTAAAATTCTTCAAGATGAGCCTAAATGAATTGCATGGCCCACAGAGCCCTTCATAAGAGCGTTCTAGTTCGCCTTTCTATGCTCATCTCTCGCCACTATAGCTTTACACTCCATTTCCACCAGGACCACTTCTAATTCTTTAAATGAGATGTTCCTACTAATTCCTTAAACGTTATGTTACTATTCTCTTCTCCCTCTCTCACCCAAACAATTTTAGATGCTTCTCCTTTGCCAGGACATATTTGGTGGTTCAGTTACTAAGTCGTGTCCGACTCTTGTGACCCCATGGACTACAGTCCACCAGGCCCCTCTGTCCATGGGATTTCCCAGGCAAGAACACTGGAGCGGGTCGCCATTTCCTTCTCCAGGGCATCTTCCTGACCCAGGGATTGAACCCAGGTCTCCTGCACTGCAGGCGGTCTCTAGCACTGCAGGCAGATTCTTTTTGGCTGGGCCACCAGGGAAGCCCTCAGGACGTGTTTACTCCCTTCTGCTTCTCTGCCTCATCTACTCCTACTTCATCAGGACTTGGTTTAGGCAACATTGCCTTCAGAAAGTTCGCTCTGCCCTAACAGCGTGCTTGGTGCTCCTCCCACAGGCTCCAAAGTTCCCCGGGCACACTTGTCAGTAACAACCCCCAGACTGTTAGCTTACTCTTTCCTCAGGAGAGCTTCAGTTCACTGGCTAAAGGGACCCGGTGTTAGTCATCCTGGAGTCCTTAATTCTCAAGATGTATCGGACACAGAGCAGGTATCTATTGCTTGTTAGTAAACAGATGTGGTGAAAACTGATTTATGGAATTAATTTGCACTGAGTTAAAGGAAAAACTGTGATTTGGCATTGAAGTAATTAATTATACTTAGTTCCTTTGAGGCATATAAATAAAAGGCCAAAGAAGAGACCAATGATGGTAGTAGAAACAGTTCATAAATCATCCTAAGGACTCAGAACAGGCTGACCCTGGCTCATTAGGTAGAAAGGTCACAGCCATGGGATTAACACAAAGAAACTCATGCTTAGACTCCTAATGTCCTATCTATTTCTTCTCTATCTGCAATATTACAGGAAGGGTAAGCATATTTAGGCATATCAATGTACATGCTGCAGACTGCACTTGGACACTGTTTACACAGATGGGACTGGGGAAGAATGTCTATGTGGCTACTTCTAAAAACAAACAACCTAATATGTCTTTAAGTATTCCTAAGCAAATTCAGCAGCCAAAAAGACTTGGTTCTAACAGACTGAATAAATGATTATTGAAACAGATAAACTACTGTTCAGACAAAATAGGGTATTTCTCACTGCGTTTTCTATAAAATTAAGGCTCGACAAATGGAGATATCCTGTTCGGCTGACTCTACTATAGATGCGGGGTGATGAATTCAGAGTGCTAGGCAAGCAAACAAAGTACCTCAAAGACATTCAAATGCTAAAATGTGCTACCATATTCAGTAATTCATGAATATAGAGCTGTACTTAGCCTTCCTTAGCCAAAGTTTAAATTTCTTCTTACTGGGAGATTTCTTTTTTAAAACCCATCTTCAATTCTGTGTTTAAAGAATCCAATTAAGAGTTCCTTTTTAGCTCTTTAAAAAACAAAATGGAGTGAGAAACTAGTATTGTTTATAGACAGTTTTATTGGTACGTGACCTTCTTTCCATAGTCCACACATGTGAAAAAGCATGGATCAAATATCAGAGTACATTTAATAAAAGGTAATGAAGGTCATTATCAGTTGGATAAATACTTATTAAAAATATGAGATTTTTCTATGTTCAATAAGAATAAGAGGACACGTAGAGCAATTTCTTCCGAGGACAAGATTTCATGTAGCCCCTTTCAGTCAAGAATTCTAGGTGTTTTACCAGCTTCCCTCACCAGAAAAAAAATGGTCTTGAATCAGATAGGCCACAGCTAACATATCTAATGCCATTTCACTGCTGCTTCTATTAAGACATTTTATAGCTATCATAATTTGTGCATGGTGGAAAGCGCTTAGTCTGTCATATATACACTTATAAGACAATGTAAATTTTGCAACATAAGTTAGGAGATTTAATAGAATTCTGCAAGTCTGTTAACAGTCCACACATCATTCCAACTCTTAAAAAGAATTGTAATTTCTTCAATACCTGCAACCTCATCTTTTCTGTAATTCAGTAACATAAGTCTTGTGTGTGAAAATTCAAATAAAAGACAGAGGATAAGTACCTAGGAAACTTACTATAGACATGTATAAATAATTCTATTAAACTTATATTTAATTTTTTTGCATGAATAGACTAATAAATTTTATATTTAACTTTCCATTGATTTTGTAATCATTAAATGTGATTTTCAGCACCATATTCACTTGCAGGATTCTCTGAAGATTAGTCTTATTCTAGCTCCCTTGAAAGCCATGTCTATGTCAGTTCATTAAAACCTCAGCTGGAGATCCCCTCTCCCTTGAGCTCTCTACAGAGAATCCTAAACAAGAAACTAGAGAATATCACATGGGCCGCTCTTATCCCTGCCAATCCATAGAGCATTTTAATATGGACCGAGCAGCGCAGCACTAGTTCAGAATACAAAAGACTCCGATGCGACTCTGTTATAAACAGACAGCTATCCAGGGGGAGGGAAGAGTGAACAAATGATCATTAAATGAATTTGCTAATCAATGAAATGCAATGTTGTAAGTTCAGTAAGACAGAAGTGAATGAACAAGATTCACTATTAGCATAGACAAGGAAATAAAACACACAAGGTCAGAATAGTGAGTTAGCAGACTGTGGGACTGAATATTGCAGAATGGTTTGATTATGAGCATTAAAAAATATATAAGGGAAAAGATGTTAGCATCTGTAAGATAAAAAGCACAGCAAAAAGTATATCTGAAAATGCTCAAAAATAATCGATACTGCTGGAGCTTAGGTTTAATGCAGAGAGTTCAACTGGATGAAGGTTAGAAAGAGATGAAAGTGAGAGCAGATGGTGTTCAATTGTTTAAATGCAATTAAATCCAATGGGAAAAGAGTAAGGTAAATAATATATAAGAACTCAATCCTTGCCAGTCACCCCTGTTAGTTTTGTTATACACATACTATCTCTTTATCCTTATAACCTCATTTCATCCTCATTTCATCCTTCATTAGACAGATGAAAAGATTAAAGCTCAGAAAGATTAAACGATTTCCCCCAGGCCATAAAATCCAAAGGTAGCAGAGTTTCTCCCTCTCCTCTGGTAACATTGCCTTCACCGGATTTTGTAATATGGATTAGTTAGAGCCAAAGTAAACTAGAGACTGATTCTTGATCAGAGCTGTGCTTCTGAAGCAGTAGCATCAGTATCACTTGAAAACATTCTAGAAATGCAAATTGGGACCCATCCCTGACATACTGAATGGAACAAGAGGGGTGGGGCCCAACAACCTGCGCTTGAACAAGCCCAAATGGTTATAACCCCCGCTACAGTTTGAGAATACTCAAGTGCAGGAAAGGCAAAGGTGTGCAGGAAACCTCTTAAGTAGAAAAGGATTTCAGCGGAGGTTTCCCCTCTGCCGTCATTACACTAAGTAAGATTTAAGGGCATCACCTGTGGCGTGCTGTCAAAGGAAAAAGTGATTCCCCCAGAAGAGGGCTTCCCAGATGTTAACCTGCATACGAACCACCCAAAGAGTGACCAAAACAGCTTTCCACGGAGCTGATGCAGTAACCTGAGATCAGCGCATCCAACGATGTCCTCGCTGACTCCAAGACCGCAGTTCTGAGGAGCGCGCTGTGAAGAGCAAGGCCCGAGGACACAGAATTGCATTCTAGAGATACCGACTTCTAAATTTACAAGTCAAACAGAAAGTCTCGTGAGCCACATCAGAGTGAACTTGCTCAGTTGCGTCCGACTCTGTGCGATCAAACGGTCTGTAGCCTATCAGGCTCCTCCGTCCATGGGATTTTCCAGGCAAGAGTACTGGAGTGGGTGCCATTTCCTTCTCCAGGGGATCTTCCTGACCCAGGGATGGAACCCGAGTCTCCCGCATTGCAGGCAGACACTTTACCATCTGAGCCACCAGGGAAGCAGAAAATACCACAAAAACACCACCCAGAGAATTGAACCATTGGCAAAACACTAGCATACAATCGCCTTTAAAACATCCCTAAAGCAATTTCTGTAATTATTTTCTTAAAGAGCCTTCATGGAAGAAATTCCCCTCAAACACCAAGCCGCACATTTCTGTTATATGCAAGCTTTTTCCTTGTAACTCAAGTCCTCTGGCTATAAGGGAAGCCAAATTTCTTTCCCAGCCTCAGTGGAGATGAAGAACAGCTGACTCTAGGCCGTTTAAATATGTCCCTTCAATCAAAGTTGGCCCAAGTCACAGTTAGTTGAGACTTTGCACCATGACAGACAAAGCTAATTATTTTATTTGATTGCCTGAGAGAATGACAGATGACACCATAATATCTGACCACAAGCAGCTCAGAATCACTTAATGAAATCTTTTAATGGTTTAATCACTGCTTCCTCAAAAAATCTAAGACAACCAAAAAATTAAAAAAAACCAAACAGACAGCTAAGAGTTTTGAGATATAAAAGGGCTGTTTGACAAACATCCATCACATTCAAATGTGTCTCTGCTGTGATATCGACTGCTTTGTTAACTTTCACTTATAGTTCTAGCTCAAATCGATGGCACCACTTGCCACTTTGCTACAATATGCAACATAGCTTTCCATCAAAAAATAAAAGTAAAGGCTGCAATCAAAGTGTTACTTCTATGGCTCACACAAATTCTGGAAGCTTTCTTTGCAAATCTCCAAGCTAGAATGCAAGTGGTTTATGAAAAAGAAAACAGGATGACATGTCCTCAGTGGACTTGGGCACTCTCCCAGTCATTTTCTTTTTTTGTTTTCCTCCCTTAATTCTGTATGTATTTAATATCCCTTAGCTATGTGGACGGTCCTCGTTTCAAAAGATTTATTTCAGTAGACACTTAGCAAAATGGTGCGGCAAGGACTCTGTGTGAAACACAGATCACATCTAGCCCAGCCCTTAAGAAAACTGAGATATGTGAAAGGCAGCAGAGGACGATGGTCAAGGAGAGCTTCCAGAAACACACCTGCATTCATGTTCCATCATCTGCCACTTAAATTTTCTAGGCAGGTTCCATCAACACCCTCTGCCTTAACTGCCCCATTTAATTAAAAAAAAAATAAGAGAGTAAGACAACGATAGTATTTTTTCATGGTGAGATGATGAAAATTAGTTCTATTAAAAAAAAATACCTAGAAAGAAATCTGGCACATCATAAAGGTCGATGGTTTAGAGGCAGATGACACGCACCTTAGCCCAGAAACGCAGATCACCAGAGTGCCCCAGATACAGTTGCTTTCAGTTTGCTAAAATGAAAATAAATTACTTTCCCCTCATTTCAAGTACAATGGAGCAAATTTACTTTCAATCAATAATCTGGCCACATTCAGTTTTTTATCTGAATTTGTTTCTTGCCAGGGTCCAGCCCTGGTGGATCCAGGGTAATTCAAAGCGGGGATGGAGTCAGCATCCTAGGAATTAATTGCTTAATTAAAGATATGGAGGGAGATTCAAAAGAAATAGTGTAATAGGAAAATACTAGTGGAGACAAAGAGGCTGAATAACTTGGTTTATGTGGGATACCAATAGAGCTCTGAGACAAGAAGCTTGCACCACCTATGTAGGCCACCGGTGCCCACTTGAATAGCAGAGGGTGCCCCGTCTTGGACTCCTTCTCGCGTGGATCTTAAAAGCCAGGGCAAAATTAGCAGGCTTGGTGAGCACCTACGCTCCAGATGGGAATTCAGCCAGAAAAATGGAGAACAAGAAAGAATGACAC
Source organism: Oreotragus oreotragus (assembly GCA_006410675.1). Lineage (NCBI taxonomy): Eukaryota > Metazoa > Chordata > Mammalia > Artiodactyla > Bovidae > Oreotragus > Oreotragus oreotragus. The sequence continues at coordinate 152,064 of SJYX01019712.1, read as the reverse complement.
AGGGGAATCAGTCTTTCCAGAAACTGATCTGTTTTCTTTATTTTCAGGTTTGCTTAAATACCTTTTGTTACACATAGAGACAAACAGAAATTTTAAAGTCACGCCTGGGTCAGCAGTCCTGACCTTTATCAAATTCAGGTGCTTCATATAAATGTATACAAAAAAGGTCTTAGGGGTTTTACATCATCTTCTGGCCAGGGGCCCTGCTAACATTTTATGATCCTTTCTTTCTGATAACCATCAGTCAACCAGAAACTTACTTTCCAGGGGTGATTTTTCTTAAACCAGGCACCACCCTTTGAAGGTACCAGATAAAGTTGCATTCCTATAGGGTGAGGGTGTAGTGGGTTACAGTTAAGAAATGAATTTACTTAGCCTAATGTTAACATGATTAACCTTAAAGGTTAATACTTATTTCTATATGCTAGTTATATTCATTATAAGGGCAGGGAATATGGAGATTTAGCAGCAAATATTGGCTCAACAAATGAAAAACCCTTCACCAACATGATTTTTATCTTTAGAAAAACCCAATGCTAACTAAGACTTTCAAAATACTCCAAACTCTCTGTGCTGTTTATGGTTGAGAGGTTGTAAACAATCATGTACATAGTAGCAAGAGTGTGGATAATCCAGTCACACAAGCTAGTCTGCCAGAAGAGAGGTTTGACCTGAGACACACTTGTCATGCCCAGGAATTTTTATTAACTGGAGCTGTAGATTAACTCCTTCTCCAAGAGAAGTGGAGGACAGCCCTCCGTAAAGTCAGAGGTGTAGGTGAGAGCATAAACCAGTAAAGTAGGCAGACTCTGGTTTTGGGGGTAGATGCTCGGGAACAGGGGGTTTCCTGAGGCTTGATCCTGCCTTTGCGTATGCCGACGCCTCCTTTCTCATGACCTTTGCCACAGGCGGAGTTCCTCACGCTGGCTCCCGGCAGTTTCTAAGTTCTTAAAGGCTTACAAAATAAAAAGGCATCAAAAAGAAGGAAGGAGAAGAATAAATATATAGTTTCACTGCCTTCTGTCCTCAGTCTCCTGAATCAACCTCTTTAATCCTTAGTCTAAGCAGGTAGCAAACTGAGGTGCCCCCAACTCTTGTCTACAGGTCTCATTAGGTCTGGAGAGTTTCAACCACTTTTAGTTCAGTTCAGTTGCTCAGCCTTGTCCAACTCTTTGCAACCCCATGGACTTCAGCATGCCAGGTCTCCCTGCCCATCACCAAGTCCTGGAGTTTACTCAAACTCACGTTCATTGAGCCAGTGATTGCCAGCCAACCATCTCACCCTCTGTTGTCCCCTTCTCCTCCTGCCTTCAATCTTTCCCAGCTTCAGGGTCTTTTCCAATGAGTCAGTTCTTCACATCAGGTGGCCAAAGTATTGGATCTTCAGCTTCAACACCAGTCCTTCCAATAAATATTCCGGACTGATTTCCTTCAGAATTGACTGGTTTGTTCTCCTCACTGTCCAAGGGACTCTCAAGAGTCTTCTGCAACACCATAGTTCAAAAGCATCAATTCTTCAGCACTCAGCTTTCTCTGTGGTTCAACTCTCACATCCATACATGACCACCCTGGAAAAACCATAGCTTTAACTATAAGGACCTTTGATAGCAAAGTAGTGGTGTCTCTGCTTTTTAATATGCTGTCTAGGTTTGTCATAGCTTTTCAACGACTTTAAGGTTATAGAAAAAGAACTTACATTGTTCAAGAAAGTAGGAAGATAATGGTATTTTGGGAAATTTTCTTTCAAAGTGATTTACTTGAACAGTGGGCATGGGAACCCCTTTCTCCATAAAAGCTTCAAAACTCTTATCCCCTACCACCAAACTACTGACTCCAACTGAGAAGAAGAGAATGGTTCTCCTTCTGGTTCACTCCACACACCGTGAAATCTCCATAAGTTCATCCACCCAGGGAACCTAGCCCCAGAAGCAAGGGCCCCTGTGAGCTGCCAACTTCTGTGCTCCAGTCCCTCCTCTGGGATCCTTACCTTCCCTGAACCCTGAAGGGAAATTTCCTAGCGATGGAGACAGGTAACCTCCCCCTCTCCAAAGCCCTAAATATTTCAGTTAAACTCTGAAGTTCACTCCATCCCCCTAAGAGCTTAATATTTTAGAAATCAAAGTCAGGAAAAGCTCTTTCGAGTGATTTCCATTCTGTTACATCTGTCCCTGGAGGCCAGGCTCAGTTGACAACCTTCCTGCTTGAAGGAGAGCAGGGGAACATATGAGAATAGGAAGAGAGGAAATACAAGTGAGTTAACTGCTGTGAAAGGCTATCGAGAAACACTTAAGCACACAGATAACCATAATGCAAAGCAGCATGTTCTAACTGTTGCGAGAAAAGGATGAAGAAATGATCAGATGTTTAAAGGGAGAGATCCCTGTGTATGGAGTGGGGAGCAGATCAGAAAAGGCTCTGGAAGATGAAGCACTCAGGCTTTCAAGAGAGATGCGACTGGGCAGAAGTGGGAAGGAAAACTTCCCAATCAAGTCTGGGCGATCACTCAAAGAGCCAGGAGAAACCACTGTTTCTACAGAAGGCAAATCAGTTTGAAAACCTGAAACTCCATCTTTGCCTATAAGAAGTTTTGAGGTAGAATAAAACACTGTAACCGTAGGAATTCCCCAGACGGGGATAACCACAAATAATCCCCAAGTCCTAGTGAACAGAAAACATTTGTATGCCACTGTTAAAAGCAGCCTGGTAGGGATCCCCTGAATAAATCAGGTTATAAAGGGCTAATTTACAAAGGAAACGTTTTTTCTGTCAGTTTGGCACATGTGTCCATTAATTTAAAAGATCCAGGCACCAACTGATGTGTTATAAGAATTAAAGAGACTTGGCTATGTGAGACCATCATATCCAACTTCTGATTTATTTTAAGGTTCCAGAAAAAGTACTTAAAACTCTGATTCCCACTAGTCTCCTACCACCAAGCACAAGATGTTCTAGGTACACCGTAAGGGAACTGACTCATGCATAACAAATTTTTTTCATTATGACTGCATCTTCCCAGCCCCAGCAGCTCTACATGGCATGTGGGAATGCAACAGAAGCAGTGTAATTTATTTCTCCCCCAAATTACACTCAGGTAATGTTTGTCCTGTCCATTTCCATAGATGTTAAACTTCTCTCCACTTTGTTCTCTTATAGGTGCTTACTAGAACACTTTTTATAGGGTTGGAATTAAATCTTGGTTGAAAGAAAACATGAGGGTTATTTGTGTCACAGATTAAGTAAATGGACTTTGTAAAGAAGATAAAAAGTTTCAAGGTTAAAAAAAAAGTCTGTATCAAACCAAAATACATAAGGTACTGTGTTATTCACAAACATTTCAGTATTACAGCCACAGAAAACATTTTTTTAAACCAGCCTTTTACCTTGGAAAAAATGTGCAATTTCCTCCCAATAATGGTTTTACTAGTTTTGTTTTTTTTTTTCTTTTATCTAGCACAAAACTGACATTTATCTGTCATCATTGGGTCCTTGGGGATTTGCATTATATTAACATTATCACTTTACCATATTTTCAGAGCTTAAGCCAGCCCAATAGTAAATCTCTCTGGAGATTAATAAAGATGAAACACATAGATAAAATTTCAGAATCTGAAAAATCATCAGCAAAACTATTTTGTTGGCAATCTTCTTAATGCTGAAGGAATTAACTAAGCTCAGTTTTTATGGGGCAAAGTGTCTGCTTTTAAAATAAAAGTTTAATTTCTCAATTACCTCCATTTCTAATTCTTCAGAGTCTTAAGCTCTTAAATGTCTCTTTTCCTTAGCAGTAAACACATACTTTCAAAATTACAATAATAGTCAAGAAAATAATCACTGGACAGTAAATTCAATCACTGAAGTATTTCTCAGTACAAATTAAATAGAGGTATACATATACACACTAGTAGGTTCTGCCTTAATTTTAATTCATACTCTGGTTCCTTGAGGGCAGGGCTGATAGATGTGGAAAATGTTCTTTATTTACTGTATTAGTAAAGAACACAGGGTAAACACATAGAATGCTAACAGCCTTGTAACTTAAAAAAAAAAATCTGTGTTCTGGGTGCCAAGTGTATTGTGTAGGTGGCTGAGTCACACCTAGTCAACCAGAGTAGTTACTGAACACACACGCCTTGTGTTGAGGACCACACATTTCTTATGTCTTTGGATGGGATGGGATTAAACAAAGAATCAAGTTGCCACACTGCAATTCTGTGGCTTGGAAGCCTTTTCTATGTTTCCAGCAAATACTTTGAGAACTTTGAAGTATATTTCAGTTCAGTTCAGTTCAGTCGCTCAGTCGTGTCCGACTCTTTGAGGCCCCATGAATCACACAGCACGCCAGGCCTCCCTGTCCATCACCAGCTCCCGGAGTTCACTCAGACTCACGTCCATCGAGTCCATGATGCCATCCAGCCATCTCATCCTCGGTCGTCCCCTTCTCCTCCCGCCCCCAATCCCTCCCAGCATCAGAGTCTTTTCCAATGAGTCAACT
>SJYX01019712.1:122087-143800 GCA_006410675.1 Oreotragus oreotragus | reverse complement strand
CTATTCTTTGGAACTCTGCATTCAGATGCTTATATATTTTCTTTTCTCCTTTGCTTTTTTCCTCTCTTCTTTTCAGTGCTATTTGTAAGGCTTCTCCAGACAGCCATTTTGCCTTTTTGCATTTCTTTTCCATGGGGATGGTCTTGATCCCTGTCTCCTGTACAATGTCATGAACCTCATTCCATAGTTCATCAGGAACTCTATCTATCAGATCTTGGCCCTTAAATCTATTTCTCACTTCCACTGTATAATCATAAGGTATTTGATATGTTAATATAAAGAAAGTAAGCAGCGATATAGCTGCTTTCTTAAATCCTGTAACATTACCTGGATTCTGCCATCATTAAAACGACTACAAAACTGAAATATTCCTGGCCAGGTGGCAGTAAGGCCTCACTTATTTGAACAGTAATCTTCCACTCTGTTTTCTTCTCTGTCTTCTGTAAACTGGGGTCATTTCTTTCTGTTGCCAAAATTCAGAGCAAACCACTAATTATCAGTCGCTTTCCCCCAAGAAACCCAGAAATTTCAGGTATGTCCCTAACATTCTGACTTACCAAGAGCATACTGAAAAAAATCACCTTACCAAAAAGGGGGAAAAGGAAAAAAAAAAAAGAGAGAGAGAGAGAGAAAAGGGATGAAAATACTCCTGTTTCCTTTATTGGTCCATTGTAAGGATATTCTTCAAATGCTGCCTTAATTCTTTTTAAACATGCTTTACCTTAATTTCCTTTTAAGTGCTATGACTGGTTATTCTGAACTGTAACGTGTATCCCATTTTTCCAAAGATGATTTGTTTTAAAGTCACAGAAAGACAGAAGCAGAGTGTACATGAGTAATGCTACAACTTCCTGAGTCTCTACACTTTGGTCTCACCAGTTACAGGTACACATGTGCCTCCATGTGTCCAGGAAAGTTTTAGCTGATAGCAAATGCAGAAGCACTCCAGCTTTGTCCTCAAAACCTGTAAAATCAACCTGGTGCTCTATACTGCATCCATGAAACCGTTGTTAAAAAATACACCTAACATAAGAATTAAATGATATAAAATGATGTTTTCTCATTTTTAACACTGAAGAACCCCAGGGGGGTTCCTGCTTGCTTTGTTTCCTGTAGAAATCATCCCATCTTTTCAATGACTGTAATAAGCTTGCATGGTAGTTGGGAAGGTCTTGTCCTCATTTTCAACTGACCAAGGCAATTCTTGGTTGTCACTGAGTCTTCCCAGGTGGCACAGTGGTAAAGAGTCCACCTACCAAGGTAGGAGACGTGGGTTCGATCCCTGGGTCAGAAAGATCCCCTGGAGAAGGAAATGGCAACCCACGCCAGTATCCTTGCTTAGAGAATCCCATGGATGAAAGAGTCTGGTGGGCTACAGTCCAAGGGGTCACAAAGAGTCGGACATGACTGAGCGTGCAGACATTACCTAATGTAGTGAGTGTGTGGTTATGATGAAACCCTTTTCCACCGAACATAATCGCCTGTCTCGGCTTCTTCGCAGCTGTTACTACCGATGATAGAACAGAGGTTTTTCTGCCCTCTCCCCTCCTGCAAGCAAGCTCTGTTTCTCCCCTCCTCCCCTGCAGTCCTTGCTTCTTTTTCACTTTTTCCTCTGGGAAACTTCTTCTTTTATAAAAAGTGGCCGCACTTTATTGCTCTCCTCTCTTTTCTTATCATCTGCCTTCTGTCACAGCCCAGCTGGGAATTGATTGAACGCAAAAAGCAAGAGCTGGAATGGTTTCAAGTCATTTTCTCCTGAGCCCCAGGACACCCCAGGAACTGATTCATATACTTCTCACCTCTTTGCAACCTTCTCTCTTCTCTTCCAAATGCCAGGCTAAAACCACTGAACAGCATGTGGCAGCCTGTCACCAAAGGAAACACGTGGTCCCAAACCCCATTATCACTATGACATCTGATGCCTCAGACAGTGAGCCTAATGCCATGCCTTTGCCAACACTCGTCAAGTCAAGAAAATTATAGGATGTAATCAAGTTATCCATCTTTGTGAGTTGTGCTCTGTCTTGTCTAGTACTGTAATTAAATGAGTTGTAAATACTGAAATAAGGAGATCAGCCAGGTATCAGTGAGGCTTGTGCTCAAGTTTGCTACAAATGTCTGCTTAAGGCTCTTAGGATGAAGAGCTGTCCATGTTGCACTATAAGAAGTAAATTGGTTATAATAAAGGGGAAAATACAGCTTATAGCCAAGAATCCTACGGATGCAGCAAGAAATATGAGACTTATATATCAGATTGACTACTAGCTGGCAATGAAGCCAGCTAGTGACTCCAAACACCAAGAATCAGTACTTTTATGCAAACTAAAAGATGTCTTTTTATCAGTGATATTGCTATTAATGTTAAGACCCTTAAATAGAGCCATAACGGCATGCATATGTTCATAGCGGCAAAAGGTGAAAGAAGAGCTATTGTAGCCATTAAGGCTAACATACCACAAGAATGACGATAAAACACACTATGGTCTATCAAGGTTTATATGTGTTCCAAGCCAGAGAAGCCTGCACATGCTCAGCAACTACACAGCAAAAGCTAAGTGAGGATTGCACTATTGCGAGAGAAAGAAAACAGGTTAAGACGCAAGTTATTGAATTATAGTTGTGTTTTTATTCCCTAACTTTAAAGGAAATGCTCTCAAAATTCCTTATAGACTTAATCTTGGCTCCTTTATGCAAAGTGATAAACTGTTTTAACTGGAGGGATTGCTTTATGGGAAATTTTTACTGGCTTTTTAAACTTAAACTGTCAAAATAGTCACTCTGTCTTTCTCAGGAATTGAACAAGGCTGAAAATACTTTCCAGTTATTATAATTCAAAGAGATTCAAAGCACAATCAGAGCAGAGTCTCCAGCCCATTGTCAGAAGGAAAAAAAAAAAATGAGGTTGTGACTGCTAAGCACTAAGGCATCTTCTGTAAATGGACCGGCAAGGATTGTAAAGTGGTTTATTTTTCAGTATTACTTTTTCCCACAAGCCAGGAAAAAGAAACAACACACACTACATGTTAACACTGGCCTTTCATTTCTCCAGTTTCCAAATGGTTTACATTCCCCCTAATGATTTTATATCTTCACACTACTTCAAAGTTTCTGGTCCATGGCTTATTAACTTGCCTGAGTGTTTTGAAAGAGACTACCGCGTGCTTCCTAGTAGCCATCACTCTTTTTGGTGTGGTTTCTTAGGCCATTACAAGGTGGGCAGCCGTGATGACTGTGACTTCCAAATCACGTCCTTGTTAGAAATTGTCCGACCTCTCTTTCCCTCTCCTATTGCCTTTATTTATTTATTTATTTTTAACGTTTTAACTTTTTTTTAACTTTTTATTATTTTTTTAATTTTTACTATTTTTTTAATTTTTATTTTTACTTTATTTTACTTTACAGTACTGTATTGGTTTTGGCATACATTGACATGACTCCATCACGGGTGTACATGAACTTGCAGATATGATTCTGGTGACACAGCTCTGTCCATACAGACAAAGGAAACCATCCTGAAAAATGGTGGATGAATCAAACAAAGGAAGCCTGGTCCTCAAAAGTCCTGCTAGATCATAATCATTTACATGTCGCAGCTAGTTTCTTACCTTTTATACAGGAAAGAAATAAGTTTCTACCATGTTTGGGTCCCTACTTTCATTTTTCTTTCTAATAGCAACTCAGCTTGTATTCTATCGCACCTGTTTTACTTTTCATTTTATAAAGCTTTTATTTTTTTCTACTATTCTGGATGAGAATTTAAAAGTCCCAGTGAGTAAACTCCAAAAGGTAACACAAATAGTAATACTGATACAATTAGAAAGTGTTTTACATTAAGTTCACAATTGTCTAAGAAATTTATCATGACTAGAAAATAATAAACACTACCCAAAAGTTGATAAAATGCCCCATAATTCTGAATTGTGCAAAATAAAATTTCACTTGCATAATTGTAATACTTCAAGATCAGCAAGGAAGATTTTTCAAAATACACATAATCAAAGGTTCTAAGATATCCTGAACAGGATGGAGGAGTCTATATACAGAGTAACTTTTTAAAATCCTAGACCTTGCCACAGAAACATGTTCCTGCTAATCTAACAGCAGTAAGGAGGGCTCTGTTGGTTCATAGTTGTTACTGTATTTATATTAACTCTTGCATGTTTCTGATAACCCTATGGCCAAACCCAGATATTTTTAATTGCTGTTAAGGACTATTAAGAGAGCCATCACTGGGAGCAATGTTAGGGGAAACACGCTAGAAATTTACCCTCAATACTTGCTTTCTAGGGCTCAGAGGAGACAAAAATAGCCAAACATAATTATCATTGAGCATTAAAAAACCTTTCGTTGATTATCTGAAAACCAATCTCCCTACCATTGATGTGCCTACTTCCAAGGCAGCTTAAGCAGTTAATGCTCAAATATATGGGAAGCACCCAGTGCTCAATGGTGAAAAGGGTGAAAAGCAGAAAACAAATGTGATTAAAAGGGTGAAAAGCAGAAAACAAATGTGATTATAACTATATAGCAATAGTCTACTGCATATTGATAGCCTAGTGTTATTTTATCAAAAAGCTCTTGGATATTCTATCATATTCAAGATGATAAAGACACCAGGTAAAATTCTGTCAAGCACATAATAAACTTAATATTATTTCTTTCTTATTCCAGAGAGCATAAATCTTTTAGTCTGCCTGAGAATAAGAACTCTTCTACTTCTCCATAAAACATGAACATTTCAACAGACATAAAGTAATTTAAAGCATGCATTACGGAGATTGAAGACTTCTACTCAACGGATGATGGAGAACCCCCAAAGTGTAAATATGTATGCAAATTTCAAATACAAGGAAATTGCTGTATATAAGATTATGTTTACACATAGAACATCCAAATTGGAATTCACCCTGAGTGAAATTCTTCTTACAGAGTAAAATAAGTCAAGCTGAAGTCAATAGGAAATAAAAATATGGGAGGAGGAGAGGAGAGAAGAAATTGTCCCAGGCAAAATAATAAAGACTGAAGGAAGACATGCAATTTTGCAAAACATACGCATTAAAGTCTCACAGTGCCCAATCTGTCAGAGTTCTTGTCACAGCACCTGGCACAAAGTGGATTCTCAATGAACATTAGTTTCCTTCTTTTGCCTCATCTTCTCCTTTTACTCCTTAATATTTTTTATTTAGTTCCCAGTACTGTCTGGTTCTGTTTTCTCAGTTCAGTTCAGTCCAGTCAATCAGCCGTGTCCGACTCTTTGCAACCCCATGGACAGCAGCACATCAGGCCTCCCTGTCCATCAGAAACTCCTGGAGTTCACTCAAACTCACATGCATTGAGTCGGTGATGCCATCCAACCATCTCATCCTCTGTCGTCCCCTTCTCCTCCCGCCTTCAGTCTTTCCCAGCATCAGGGTCTTTTCAAATGAGTTTGCCCCTTACATCAGGTGGCCAAAGTATTGGAGTTTCAGTTTCAGCATCAGTCCTTCCAATGAACACCCAGGACTAATTTGCTTTAGGATGGACTGGTTGGATCTCCTTGCAGTCCAAGGGGCTCTCAAGAGTCTTCTCCAACACCACAGTTCAAAAGCATCAATTCTTCGGTGCTCAGCTTTCTTCACAGTCCAACTCTCACATCCATACATGACTACTGAGAAACCATAGCCTTGACTAGACAGACCTTTGTTGGCAAAGTCATGTCTCTGCTTTTTAATATGCTGTCTAGGTTGGTCATAACTTTCCTTCCAATGAGCAAGTGTCTTAATTTCATGGCTGCAATCATCATCTGCCGTGATTCTGAACCCACAAAAAATAAATCTCTCACTGTTTCCACTGTTTCCCCATCTATTTGCCATGAAATGATGGGACCAGATGCCATGATTTTAGTTTTCTAAATGTTGAGTTTTAAGCCCACTTTTTCACTCTCCTCTTTTATTTCTACTAGAAGACAATTTAAGCAGGCCCTTTTGAGAGCTCTTCATGTCATTATTTGTCACAGAATTATCTAATTACCAGGTGTAAAGGTTTCTTTACACCATCAGCTCATAATACTAACCAAGAACATATCTTCTCCTGCAGTTAATGCTTCCATGTGTACTCTGGACTTCATTTGTTTTCCTGTTTCCAGGATGCTGCTTTCACGGAAGCTCCCTCCCTTCATTAATCTGCAATATTATGTATTATTTTTGTATTTTTACTCATCTCCCTTTAACTATATTTAAACACCTTCTGTTCAAGAAACTCATAGTTTGACCCTCATCCTTTTTTTATTCTTCTATTCAATGCCAGACTCATCATATATAGGTCCTCTTTACATTGCTTCTAGATATTTCCCATTTATTTGTAAGAAATTTGCTTTTTGTACTGATATTCATGAAACTATTTCCTCAAATACAACAATGAACTTTCTCCACCTATTTTCATTTTTCTGTAGCATTTAGTGAAAACATCAAACCTCAAATCCCTTGATTTTCAAGACTGCACTCATTTCTTAGTGCTTCACTTTGCTTTCCCATAATGTGGATTAAATGAGCTAATACAATTGATATGCTTAGAGTAGGACATTCATATAGAAAATGCTCAATAAATGGTTATTTCTTTAGTCCTTTTGTCTAAAGCACCTTGTCTTCAACGTCTATCTAAAGTCTAGGATGGTGTCCTTCTTCCCATCTCACCATTGAGACGGCATCTCATTTACTGATGTAATTCTCCATGCATGTAATTCCCAAATACATCCCCAGACTTAACCTTTTATATCTTGACTCCATATTTCTAGTTGCCCACTTGATCCCTCTCTTCTATGTCTTGCCAGCTATGGAAACACATCAGATCCCAAGATCAGCTCCTCTTGGCATTTTCAAACTGAACATTTTTTTTATTCTAATATCTACACCCCCTGCATATAATAGGTAACTTAAGTCTTGATGCTTATTGCAAAATATCTGAATTGCCCATTTCCTTCCATTCTTATAGCTCAGATCCAAATTAGACCATACCTTAGGTAGAGCAACAATCTGATTGTTCTTCCCAACTGTCCTTGTTTCCCAAATTCCTTCAACATATTACTATTAAGCCACTATTCCTAAAGCATGCCAGAAGCTGTCATTCTCACTCAAAGTCATGTCACAGTCCATAGGCTCTGCTTTGTGCTTATCAAGACTCTCCTTTCACTGGACCGTGTCCTCTGACACTTTGCTTTACGCTGTACTATGACCTGGTACCTGACCTCAGCTCCTTGTCTTGCTTCTTCTTTCTGTCCCTCATCCACTTCCACACTATGACACACTCTGTTCTTACTTCCACTCACTCTTCCTTCCCCTACCTTAACAACTCCCTAACTTTAACCCAAGAAGCATCCCCAATTTTTCCATAAAGTTCTCCCAAACTCTAATTTTATTTTGTTCCAAATCTCCCAATTCGTGCAAAGAAAAGTTGGACATGTTTGCACAGTTTTTATCTTCCCTGATATGCATTATATTCCATCGTCAGCAATTCATCATGTTTAAGCTGATTTTTATTTTGATTTATGGCCTTGATTTAAAATACAAAATCCAGGAGAGGAAAATAGCAAATAACAGCAGGTCATTTGAGAAAGGGGACTTATTAAAAAGTTAAGTAAAAATAAAGGGACTAGGAAAAATTATGTGAAATGCATATAGACAATTTTATCTGCTTCCCAATATTGCCTTTGATCAGTCCTGGGGGTGAAAATATGACCTTAATGGACTCTTATTTTCTTAACAGGAATGCTGGGAAGAGAGAAAATAAGAACTTTACCAGTGTCTATGAGGAACTGGCCTGGAGAGCAAAGACACTGCCTGTGAATGACAGGCGCTGATTACCTGTTGCATCTACCCTTACTGTCTAGAGGTATAATTCCTTCAGGCTCTATCTCAACTTAAAGGAGATGTTCCTTAAATCCATCCACTTCCCTTGCTGTGGCCGATTCTATGCTTCCCAAAGCCATCAATTATTAACAAATTGAGTCTCCCACATATATTGCTGTCAAAAGAGTGGTATCTTGAGAAGACAGCTGGTTCTAGTTATAGATAGCCCTAGGTGGATCTTGCTTTATAAATAAGCCAGACTCTGGTTTACAAATCCATCTCTTCAGAGTCTTATTACTGTGAATCAATTCATCAACATGGAAACAACTTAGAGCAGCCGTTAGTCAAGGAGAAAACCCTACAGCAGCGAAGCGAACAACACAGCGGCGTGAGAAGCGCTGAGTCACCTGCCCCCTTACAGGTCCTCTTAGCAACACTAGAAGAGAAAGGAGAAATCCAGGAACCTGCATGGATATTTGTTCCTTGACTTTTTTTACTGCAAAATTAGTAAGTTGAAATAGGCATGAGCTAAGGAATAACTCTTAAAATATCCTATAAAATCTAGATAGCCAACTTCTCCCCACTAATTTTGCCCATGGGCCATATTACTTCCTTACCTTCTTTTCTGAAAAGTGAAGGATTATACTCTCTTCTCTGAGTTCTGACTACAATAGTGCTTTATTTCTAAATGCCCTCTCAACTCCTCTTTAAAACCTTACCTGATGTTCTTCTCCCAATCCTTTTTTTTTTTTTTTTCTTGAATCAAATAAATTGTGAAAGGCTACCTGTGAACAATTACAAAAAACCAACTGGGAAACTACCTCCCCTCAACTCCCATCCTATCCAGGTAATGACTTTATCTTTCAATTCTCCTTATTGCCCATGTTTTTCATGTAATATAAATGGATAAGCAAGTTAAAAAGCAAAATGAAAAAAAAAAAAAAAAAGGTGTGTATTCAGACCAGATAAAGCCCAGCTTTGGGAACTCCAATACTTTGGCCACTTGATGCAAAGAACTGACTCATTTGAAAAGACCCTGATGCTGGGAAAGATTGAAGGCAGGAAGAGAAGGGGATACCAGAGGATGAGATAGTTTGATGGCATCACTGACTTGATGGACATGAGTTTAAGTAAGCTCTGGGAGATAGTGAAGGCCAGGGAAGCCTGGCATACTGTAGTCCACGGGGTCACAAAGGGTCAGACATGACTGAGTGACTGAACTGAATTGAACTGAAATGGGATTATTCATGGAAGACAGTGAGGAGCTCTTGAAGTGTTCAAAGCAGGAGCAGTGCAGGTTTAGGATGGGTCTTAAATGATGTTCACAATCATGGAAGATGGATTTGAAGTAAACAAAATTGAAAGCAGAGATCCCAAAGAGAAGATAATTGAAATAGCATAGCAAGAGTTGAAATCCTAAGATAAAGGTATAACAGTAGGAATTATTAGTAAACAAGGAGAATTTGCAAGAAACACACACACACAAGTAAAAAGTCAATCTTGTTGATTAAGGAAATATTCCAAGTTTCACAGGTGAGTAACAAAGCAGACAATAAGGTAAGAAGATACGATAATAAAGACTCAGGAGAAGTTAATGTAGGAGGCAAGATAGTAAATTCATCCTGAAAATGAATTCGAGATGTCAAAAGTATTTTGTGGTAGAGAGCGCCAGCAAGCAATTCAATATATTAATATGAGGCTCTGAGGAAGCTTTGGACTAGGCTTACAAATTTGGAAATACTATGTAAATGAAAGCTAAAAATATCAGAATAAGTGAAGCTAATGAAAGTCAGGGTGAAGTGTAGGTAAGAAAGAAAATGGACTAAGACCCAAATAGAGGAAGTAGAGGAGTGAGCCCACCCAGGACAAGGAAATGGAATGAACAAAGATAAAGGAGAATGGAAAGAAAGACAGGCTTCATGGTAGAGAGGAAGTAATCCATGATGCCAAGTCCATGGCTCAGTTTTTCAAGAAGTTTATTAATGACCTTATAGAGAGCAAAGAAGAAGTTTATTAATGACCTTACAGAGAGCAAAAAGACCTTATAGAAAGCCAGTCAAAATGTGTTGGAAGGTGAAAGACATAAATGGAAATACATGAATTACACATTAGTTGAGGGAGGAAACCACAATAATTACAGAAATGTGACATTAAATCCAGGGGATTTTTAATATGAAATGTTGAATATGTATTTACATCACAAGAAAGTGACTAGTCGTAGAAAGATGGAAATAAAGAAGATAAATGATGGTAGAGACAGACACTGATGGGACAGCATCTTAAGAACACACAAGGGTCAGTAACACAAAAGGAAACAGTCTCTGGAGAGGAGGAGAAATAGGTAAAAAGTTACTATGATGGAAAAAAGAAAAGATAATGTCTTTGGGAATTCCAGTTGACAGTGGGAAGACAAAATTTATTTTTTTTCAAAAAAGTTAATTTTTGCTTATCAGATGTCCATGCCACCTTTCTAGAAATAGCACTTTACAGGAAATTTTGCTTTGGGGAAACGTCTCAGTCTTTATGGTTTTGGTACAGCTGAAACCATCTCCCTGCCACCACCTTCAACAGGAACTGAGATCTCCTAGAGAGCACACTCCATTCATCTGGTCAAAATAATTGGCTAAGTTCAGGTAACCCACATACTGGAAGGATTTCTGCCATGATGACTAAGCTGCCATGAGCCACTGCAATTTCAGACTAGAATGGCTGCAGCCTGCCTCACAGCCACAGGTGACATATGCACAAGAGCAATTCAGGGGCCAGCAGGGTGACCACAAAAATCATCATCCAGAGGAAGACACTTTTATCCAGGAGAGCTGCTAAAACTGGCCTCCAGAAGGACAAAATGGATCTGAACTATCCCAGGCAAACCAAGTCACCTGACCAAGAGATGGAGATAGATTCTTCATAGTATTAACTGAGAATCCAGACCCAGATTTTCAGATTATATTGCTGACAAATTCCCAACTTTTCAAAATCCAATTCAAGTAGGGTTTCTCTCTAGTAAAACTTCAGAGAATTGCATAGAGAAGCAATGTAAAAAAGAAAAAAAAAATGTCGTACAGAGTCATGTCAGGTTCGGTTCAGTTGACCTCAGTCGCTCAGTCGTGTCCAACTCTTTGCAACCCCATGGACTGCAGCACGCCAGGCTTCCCTGTTCATCGTCAACCCCCAGAGCTTACTCAAACTCATGTCCATTGCATCAGTGATGCCATCCAACCACAGCATCCTCTGTCATCTGCTTTTCCTCCTGCCTTCAGTCTTTCCCAGCATCAGGGTCTTTTCAAATAAGTTTGCTCCTCGCATCAGGTGGCCAGAGTATTGGAGTTTCAGTTTCAGCATCAATCCTTCCAATGAACACCCAGGACTGATCTTCTTTAGGATGGACTGGTTGGATCTCATTGCAGTCCAAGCGACTCTCAAGAGTCTTCCCCAACACCACAATTCAAAAGCATCAATTCTTAGGTGCTCAGCTTTCTTTATAGTCCAACTCTCACATCCTTACATGACCACTGGAAAAACCATAGCCTTGACTAGACAGACCTTTGTCGGCAACGCAATGTCTCAGCTTTTTAACATGATGTCTAGGTTGGCTCAGCAGTTAAAGCGTTTGCCTCCAATGCGGGAGACCCGGGTTCGATCCCTGGGTCGGGAAGATCCTCTGGAGAAGGAAATGGCAATCAACTCCAGTATTCTTGCCTGGAGAATCCCATGGATGGAGAAGCCTAGTAGGTTACAGTCCACGGGGTCGCAAAGAGTCGGACACGACTGAGCGACTTCACCTTCACCTAGCTTCGTCATAACTTTTCTTCCAAGGACCAAGTGTCTTTTAATTTCATGGCTGCAATCACCATCTGCAGTGATTTTAGACCCCAAAAAATAAAGTCTGTCACTGTTTCCCCATCTATTTGCCATGAAGTGATGGGACCAGATGCCATGATCTCAGTTTTCTGAATGTTGAGCTTTAAGCCAACTTTTTCACTCTCCTCTTTCACTTTCATCAAGAGGCTCTTTAGCTTTTCTTCACTTTCTCCCATAAGGGTGATGTTATCTGCATATCTGAGATTATTGACATTTCTCCTGGCAATCTTAATTCCAGCTTGTGCCTCATCCAGTCCAGCATTTCTCATGATGTACTCTGCTAATAAGTTAAATAAGCAGGATGACAATATACAAACTTTATGTGCTTATGTCAGATAAGGCAGTCATATTCACAAGACTGGGAACATGAGGAGAAATAGGAAATCACTGAATTCACAGCATTCTACAGTAATGTAAATCTGGGGAGTTTGAATAATTAAATATGCTAACATAACACTATGTTTTTCATGCTTAGAAGAGCTATGTATGACATATAATCATTACAAAATGTAATAAAGCAGATTTTCCTAGAGTAGTACCTACCAAAGTAATCACGTTATTAAAAATTATTAATACATTAACTCTAGGTTAAGACAGGAAAGGCAAAGATAACACATGGATCAAAATCATTTGAGACAGAGCTCACCTTTATTGATTACATCAACTGAAACAGCTTCCATTAAGAAGATCAGTGAGCAGGAGTATGAATTCCATCAACAACATAAGCAACTACCTTCACTGGACTCATTAAATTACTTTAAGCTCTATTCCTTGGTCTTTTCTGCTGCAGCATGTTACATAACATCTATCTATTGGGATTGCTATAAGAATGGATGTAAGAGTATTTCTCAAGTACTTCAGGCTTTAAGAAAGTCAGTATTAATCCAACTCTTTTATTTGGATTCTGATGTTAGGTGATAGCTGTGAGGAGATGAAAAAGGCCAGAGTAACTGAATGACCTTTCTAGTTAGGTCTCTCTCAAGGTACCTGTACTTCAGTGGAACTGGTCCTGAGCATGCAGCAATGTGAATGCAAATAAAGGAACTCTGGTGCAGGCACAAAAGTCCAGAAGACAGTCAACAGGTCTGGTTTGAGGACCAGATTTTACACAAAGAGCTGAATAGCCTTGGACAGGTCAAATGAACTTTACAGGACTGAGTTCTCTCATATATGAAATGAGTGTATTAAAAAGTATGTAAGGTAAAAGGATTTCATGTGCAGATGCGTAAGAGGGGAGTTTCTGCAGAATAAGGGGAGGTATGTGGTAAGGGATCAGAAGTAGGTAGTACATACATAATAAAATAAGGAATTAGAGAGCAAATGGTGATTTTTCAGAGTTGGAAGTGAATGAAAAAATTGAGTAACAGCTACAGGAAATAGAAGAGGCAAGAGAAGAACTTTTCAAGATAAAGGAGATGTCCTTTCCTTCCAAAATGTCCTTGATGGCTTCTCCGGGCCTTCTTGATTCTGGCACACAGTTTTATTTACCATCTGGTACCAGTCTATTAGCCAGCCTCATCAACACTGCCTCCAGCTTGAGTCTTGAACTTCATAAAATCATCTTACTGCCACTGTAACTCTTCACTCCCACAACTGACTCCAAGTATTTTTCATGCCATTTACCCTTTCTGGAATCCTTTTTGTCCTGGCTCCTAGGCCTGTCTCTTATACACATCTTAGTGAAGGCCAGGGAAGCCTGGCATACTGTAGTCCACGGGGTCACAAAGAACACTGCCTCCAGCTTGAGTCTTGAACTTCATAAAATCATCTTACTGCCACTGTAACTCTTCACTCCCACAACTGACTCCAAGTATTTTTCATGCCATTTACCCTATCTGGAATCCTTTTTGTCCTGGCTCCTAGGCTTTGAATAAACTCTAGCTCCTGTTTGGGATCTTCTGAAGCTTACATCTTTTCTTACACTGTCCCTTGTACAGCCCATAGGAAGTAATCACTGTTAAGTGTGACGATGATAATATTGATGACAATTACAAATGGCTCAAATAATCTAACCCACAATAGCATGTGTGCAGCTGTGTATTCACAGACATTATATAACTTCTCACTATTCATAAAATGGCTAAATACATGTTTTATCATTTCATATTTCTTTGTCCAGATTGGCCAAAACATATCCTAACTTCTCAAGGGACCAAGGATGGTGTCATGTTTATATCCCTTAACTTTACAGCTTAACATAAAATATTGACCAATCAATACTCATTTTAAGAATGAATTCAGCTACAAACTATTGCTTGGCTTCAATTATGTAGTTAAGCTGTACGTCTCCAAAAGATAATTGTTCCTATTCTTTTACATCATTTTTTTCTATTTGCTTCTACTTTTTAGGGCAATTCAGAAGTTGTTCATTTCATTGAATGTAAAACACCATTGATTTTAAGAAGCACTATCATTTTATGCACTGCTACAATTTACACCACAACATGCTATCACTTATAGGATGCATCCCAATTCCAAAGATGTTCAAAAGTGAAAAAAAGTATGTCTGTTAGAAGTAATGCAGCATGACAGTTAATCTAGGAAACATTTGTTATAAAACACCAAGAATTCGTTCGTTGTCAGTTATTGATAAAGGCTTTATAGAGATTCTCTTTAAATAAAACATGTTCAGGAGACAAATATTTCAAATGCCTTTAACCTTATAGCAGTTTCTTAAGATTATATCAAGATAATCTGTAAAGAAATGCTAATTAAAATACATTGCAAATGCAATTAATATGGCTGAACCATGATTACTGAGAAAGTCAATAAATGTTAATTGTAATCAGAACAAACTTTTTCATTGAATGTGAAAGTTACTCAGTCATATCCGACTCTTTGCAACCCCATGGACTATACAGTCCATGGAATTCTCGAGGCCAGAATGCTGGAGTGGGTAGCCTTTCCCTTCTCCAGGGGATCTTCCCAACCTAGGAATAGAACCCAGGTCTTCCACATTGCAGACAGATTCTTAACCAGATGAGCCACAATGGAAATGGAACTCTTCCTTTACTTTTGAAAATTAGAATCCTGACTTATGATCTAGAAAATTTAAGTTTGCTTTCTTTGTTGAAGACAACTGTTGTCATACAAATGAAATTTAAGACTAACACACTAGTGGCATATCGTCTACTAGTGACATATCACAACAAAAATTCTAGACATATGCTACATCCAAAGAAAAGCATCCACGAGCTGAAGCTAATGGAGAAGTGTCTTGAGATTATGAATTAATGTTCATGATATCTAGAGAGCACCAGCTTCTCCAAAAGGTGACAAACCTGAGCTGTGCAACAGCTCATAGCCGTAAGAAAATGAAACTGGTGATTGCAAGCCTTATATCCCAACATGGAAAGATACTTTGACAAACTATGAGGCATGGCAACAGTGGAAGATTTAGCCCAAATATAACCTACTGAACTTAGTGAACTCTTCCCGAAGTTACCATCCAGACATTAGAAGTACCTACATGGTCTGATTATTATCTGCACCCAGAGAAGCAGTTGAGCAGGCCCTCACAAGAATGGTTTGTCTGACTGGATGACCTGGTTTTCTTTTTGGGCTAACAACTCTTTCAACTGCTAGACAAGCCTTCAGCCAATCTGTTGGAAGTTTCCTTACCAGGTACATAGGAACCCATTTCTCAAAGGCTTAGTTCTGACCAGGGAATCGTTACAGAGCCTTTGTAACTGAAAGACAGAATTTATTCCTGAACTATCCCTTTATTTTCTTTTTCCTTTTCAATACACAGTATTTTTATTTTCCTGAATGATTTATTAAACTAGGTCAGGTTCTTTTCAAGCAGTGAAATTATGAAACATCAGTAACTATTAGGATTCCTTTTCTGTAGAGGGACTTGACATTTCCATAATAGCTTAAGTAAATGCCATTTGATTGTTGAGGACCTGATTTTATGTTTACCAGGTGTCATTTTGTCTTTATTAGTGCAGACAAGTCAACCAAATCAACATTTTCTTCTGTCTGATCAGTCACAGCTCCATAAACTCAAACAGTATGAGCTCTAAGAATATCGCTGTTCCTATATTTCCAATCAACCAAGGAGTCTGGATGCTTGCCTGAATTATTAAAAATAATATAGAATTAATAAAAATAATATAGAATATACACGGTATAAAATGTTTGAATCCTGTAGGTATGAGCAAATTATGACCCACAGACCAAATTGGGCTGCTGCCCATCTTTGTTCAGGCTGTGTACAAGGAATGTTTTTTACATGTTGAAATGTTTACATAGTAAACGGTCATACTGGTATATCTACATAATAGCCTTGATTTGCTTCCTGACTCAGAAAAACTAGGATGTTAACTTATCTGGTTCTTGACAAAAAAAGGTTACTGACTGCTTCTATAGAACATTAATGTTTATATTAAGAAGCTTCCTAGGCCTCACATTTTATTCCTGGAGGCTGCTGTGACTGCTGCTGCTGATAAACCCATATAAAGCATGCCATGACTACCAACTCCACAGCCACAATCTATTTCCCAAGTCCCTGCAAAACAAACCCCTGACCTATCTGGGAAAAATCTGTGCTTACTCTGCACAGGTACCCCAGGTCCTAATATAAGTTACACGGTGGTACTCAAACTTCCAAAGATTCAGTCATATACTGCTGTATTACTCTGCAGAACTCGATTTTGTTAGGGGTCTGTTTAGGGCAGTCATCTGAACTGTTAGTTCTATGAACCTTCTGTCTGTAGTTTAGCAGTGTATGAACTAGAGATAGGAGACAGATGTATATCATGACATCCAAGCAGCTCACTCTGGGCACAGTTATTAGAACCACAATTTGTGGATCCCTTCCTGTACGTTACTAGCCATGAGCTTATCTTCATGTTTCAATCTAACACAGTACCTCTCCACCCAGAACAAAATTTCACTTTTGTTATCTAGTTCCCACAAAGGAGCAAAGGCTTTTTATCTTGAGAGTGAACTTTGGTTTGGGTCCTTAATAATAGATGTGCTTTTACAAGGGTGCAAGTCTTGAGGCTTAAATTGTTTCGCTAATAAGTGTGAATACAAACACTGAAATACAATACAGCTACCTGAGATGTGAAAAACACTTGTGCAAAACTTCCACACAGCTTCTAATGATTTTCATTTTAGCTGAGGGCAACTTTCCAAAGGCCGTGTCTAATGATGTTAGCACAGCCAGGTATGGGGTTCTTCAATGATGCCAGACAAAATGGTGAAAATAGAATGAAGACATATGATTGCAATTTGCCATAGGAAGCCATTATTGAAAGGGCATGTGGTGTTTATAACGAAACACACTAGTTTGGGCTGATAAAAGGTGAAGTAAGTTAAACTTAAAAATACTAGATGACAGTGAAGCCTGAAATGTACACTAGGAAAATCTGCTGAGTCTGTTTTATATGCATAATCAAAGAGATGACTTAAAAAAATAGAATATATTAACTCTCACTTAGACAACATTTAGACATCTACTTAAACAGTGCTTGGTGAGTATCTGACTGCTTTCATGCCTTTGGGAAAGAGTGTAACATAAATACAAAGGAAAGCAATCAAACTGATTTTTATTGCCATCTATGGAGAAGGAAATGGCAACCCACTCCAGTACTCTTGCCTGGAGAATCCCATGGGTAGAGGAGCCTGGCAGGCTACAGTCCATGCGGTCACAAGCGTCGGACATGACTTAGCAACTAAACCACATAAGGTTACCTCAACTTTACCCATATAAACTAGCTGAAATCAGCTACCAAGAATGATTTTTTAAAAAAAGAAAGAGTTAAGCTTTAAAATGAAGTTTAACTTGAGAATTGGCTGAAAGGTCACAGATTACATCACTATATGCTCATTTAATCAACCATCAGTTTCAGTACACGTGAAATTGGTAATAGCAAATCTTTTCCAAGTGCTCCAGTGCACCTAAATGCTTTATTTTTTATTACCCATGTCTATAAAACAGAATGAGGAAAAAATCATTCAGGAGGCAAGTTGTTCACATAGGCAAGTAAACTGTAAGGGGCCTTGTCAAACTCTAACCACTGTTTACTACTGAATTGCCGATGAGAGTTGGTGCCTCTTATTCCGTATTACATTTCATGAGACGTGTCCCCGCCTTTTGATAAGGGGAAAAATGGTCGTTAGCCGCAAAGAAACAATGAACTTGCCAACCGTGTGCTGCACTAAATCTTAACAGAGAATTAAACACTCAAGTGGGAAATATCACAAGAGAGAAGAGTGCCACCTTCTGTTCCCCACCAGAATGCGTAATCATTTATCAAAATGAAGAGAGAAAAATAACTACCAGGACTTGAATGCTAGCAGGGACACTATTGGAGTCAATTAAAACATTTCAAGAGGAAAAAAGAGAGATATTTCAGCTTTAGAAAAATCACCTCAAAATTCTTCGTTACACTCAGTGAATACCTATTCATGTCTTTCTTGTAGCAGTGTTTCTGTAAATATGAGACAATACTTTCCTTTCCAGATCAGATAGTTTGAGATTCCATGAAAATGGTCTTTGCAACACTACTACTTCACAGACAACCTTCCTAGTTTGTAAGATTCTCTTAATGTACCTCCTTTATTTGTATATATTTTTAATATTAAAAACTCCACTCCTACTAAACAGATAAACATCATGCATTTTGCAATTCAAATTTATTCTTCAGTTAATCACCAATGCTTATGATAGGGCATTCTATTTGCCATTATTCCACATAACCTGAAGTTCTAACAATCCAGTGGGAAAAGACTCCATACACAGAAAGACACTCTTTCAAATATAACTTTCTTAAATCAAGGTCATGACCAGGATTTAAAAAAAAAATAGTTTTCAAAAATAATTAGATTTTTTTTCTCAAAATAAAACTTTCAACTTATGATGCATGTGATACAATTACATGCGTGTGTATGCTAAGTTGTTTCAGTTGTGTCTGACTCTTTGTGAGCCCCATGGACTGTAGCCCAAAGGCACCTCTGTCCATGGAATTCTCCACGCAAGAATACTGGAGTGGGCTTTTCCTACTCCAGATATGATTATATTTAGCAACAAAAGAGTTGTGTTTTTATTACTTATATTTAACTTATATTTAATTATCTTTACTCTCCCTTTTGCTGTGTGCTACTGCCTACAGACAATAAAAGATCTAGAACAACTTTTTTACATATTGCTATACTTGGGTCTGTACTCAGATATCATTACTACCCAGGGTTGGAATATCCATTGGCCACAGTGTGTGCTCAGCTCTGTTCAGGGTTCAGTGACCACTTTCTATGAAAGTAGAAGATATTGAAATGTACTACAGGTCAAAAACTAACAAAAAGAAACAAAATATTCAATTTTTTAATATTTGGTACAGCAGAATGTATTTCTTCGTGGACAAAGGATGATTCCAGGTAGTATTTCTTGGAGAACATTGAGGAAAAAATTATAATGGAATATTAGAAAATACTATGAATTCAAAGGCAAGTAAACAGGTCGTGCCCTGCCTCTTATGGATGCAGCTACTTCCATGCAGTTTGTACAAAGCAGAATTCCCACATCAAACACATTAAACTATGTCTCTTAACCAAATTCTAACTTCAAGCCTTGAAAAATTTGGCAACAACATATTCCCAAAATTGTTGGTTTGGTTTTACGAACAGCAAAAAAAAAAAAAAAAGAGAATTCAAGTGTATTTACAATAAGAAAATTCTGGCTTTATTTAAACCAGGTTTTACCTCCCAACATTTCTCTCCTCTCCTCATCTATGAAACTGAAAGAAACATTTCAAAGAGAAAAAAGGCTTAGGGGTTTAATTTAAGATAAACAAGAAAGGGCAACAACAGAAAGAAAAAAAGCAAAAAGAAGTTTTGGAAGGCAGATGGACATTAAAAAGAAAATCCAGGTAAAAAAAAAAAAAAGAAAAGAAAAAAAGAAAAAGAAAATCCAAATTGCCTAGCAATTAAAGAAACTGTGGTCTAATCAAGCCATGGTTCACACTCACAGTAATGAAATGGACAAAATGCACTGCAACTATTCATAGCATGGATAAATCTAATGCTCATAATATTTAGCAAAGGACACACTCAAATGGTTTGTATAATCTATTTCCACCAATATCGAGCTCAGAAAGGCGGCAAAAGTAAAATATATTAAAGAAACTTCTGTAGGTAGTAAAATTGCAAACAAAAGCAAGAAAGTGACACTACAAGTATCAGATGAGGGTCTGCCTTTAAAGGAAAACATAATCATTAAGGGATATACAAGAACTTTGGAGCCAGCATTGTCCTATTATTGACCCAACAGGTGGTTAAATTTTAAAACTGTTATACAGCAACGTAAATACTTTATATTCCATTCCATAGGTGTTCTATATCATTATTTAAAGGCTACAAGCAAAAGACTAAATGACAGAAAATGCAACAGACCAGAGCAAGCTGAAGTAACACATTCAAAATTATGGTGAAAGAATATCCCTTTTCCTGGTATAGATGTCTATGACCAGCCAATTAACTCTCAAATATCAGAGTAACACAAATATTGCACATACTCCAGATCTCAAAAAACTATTTTCCCACTTCCCTTCTCTCCAAAATCGACAGGCTTTTCAAAACCAAAGTAACCTAGAGGGATGGGAGGAAGGTTCAAGGGGGAGGGAACATTTGTATACTTACGGCTGATTCATGTTGTTGTATGGCAGAACCCAACACAACATTGTAAAACAACTATTCTCCAAATTTAAAAAAAAAACAGTATGTTTGTTTACTAATAAATGCAATTTAAAATAAAACAAAACTGTGGCAGTTACTACAGAGAAAATCAACATTTGGCCCAAACATTATATGGTTCACCTGTGAAAAGTATGAAATGGCCCTAAAAATATAAGAACTGAATTTAAATATAACCACTATTGTGATATATCCCTAGTGGATAAAATGAGAAATGATTGAACCTTTCTTTCACAGTAAAAAATTCACTGCTAACACCTATTTTAATTTCTTATCACTAGTAAAACAAATTATCACAAATTTAGCAGCTTAAATCAATATAAATTGTGTAACTTACAGTTCTGGGGCTTCCCTGGAGGCTCAGATGGTAAAGAGTCCGCCTGCAGTGTGGGAGATCCAGGTTTGATCCCTGGGTCAGGAAGCTCCTCTGGAGAAGGAAATGGCAACCCACTCCACTCTTGCCTGGAAAATCCCACGAATGGAGGAGCCTGGGAGGCTACAGTCCATGGGGTCGCCAAGAGTCGGACACGACCGAGCGACTTCACTTTACAGTTCTGGAGGTCAGAAGTCCAAAACGGAGCTCACTGGGATAAAAAGCGCCACGTGCAGCAGGTCTGTGGGCATTCCTGGAGGTCCAAGGGAAAAGTCCATTTTCTAGCTTTTTCCAGCTTCTAGATGCTGCTTCTTTCCCCTTCCCCAAGCCTCAAAGCAAGTCGTGGCCACGGAGTTCATCTCACAACACACACCACTGAAACACTTGACTCTCTGCCTCACCCTTCTACCCTGAAAGGAAGCTCTGATTACATTGGACCCACCTGGATAACTAGGTTACTCACTTTAAGGCCAGAGAATTAGCACCTGCAGTTCCATCCATCACCTTAGCAGCCCCTTTTTCTAACAAGATATTCAGTTTCTGGGGGTTAGGGTGTAGACATATTTGAAAGCCATTATTCTTTCCATCACAATATGTAAAAGCGAAAATTAAGATGTTATTTTGAAATGTAGAGGCAAATGCCAAAAGGACAACTGGAGATGTTCAAAATAGTTGCGTCTCCAGAGACACACTTGAGAGTGGTGAGGGATGGAGCAAGCAATACTGTCTTTCATCATAAGACTTGTAAAAGCTATTTGATATTTCAAGTTGTGTGGTATTCAAGGAGTGTGTATTAGTCACATCAGTCGTGTCTGACTCTTTGTGACACCACAGACTTTGGCCCACCGGGCTCCTCTCTCCATGGGATTTCCCAGGCAAGAGTACTGGAGTGGGTTGCCATTCCCTTTTTCAAAGTAAAGGAGGCACCTCCCTAAAATTGAAAACAAATATATATA
>SJYX01019712.1:81005-110524 GCA_006410675.1 Oreotragus oreotragus | reverse complement strand
AAGGGAGAAAAATCAAATCAATAAAATTAGAAATGAAAATGGAGAGATCACAACAGACAACACAGAAATACAAAGGATCATAAGAGACTACTATCAGCAATTATATGACAATAAAATGGACAACGTGGAAGAAATGGACAAATTCTTAGAAAAGTACAACTTTCCAAATCTGAACCAGGAAGACACCTCCCTTTAACCTAGAGCTGTGAGAAAGACATTAGACACCTCTTTCAAGTTCCTACTGAGTCCCAAAATCTTCCCCACCACCACCATGGGAGTGCAACAAATCTGTGTGCAAGCCAAACCCAGAAGGCTCATGGAGTTACTGCACCAGGGCAAGCTTCAGGCAGAAAGGACACAAGTGGGTGGACAAAAGTGGAATAGCACAGAAATCTGACCGGCGTAAAGTGGTTTTGCCTCCTCAGATAGTTTGCTAATTAATCCAGCCCTGAGTTATTTTATAGAAACAGCATTGCACAAGCATGAGACAGGACCCCCTATCTCCAGGATGATCCCAGAACCAAGAACCTTCAGTCTAGAGATCCTAAAGAAGAGAAACATTGCCAGTGGAGTCCTTTATGAAGCTAGAAGCCCTTTAGTAAGGAAAAGCTGACTTCTAGCAAGCAGACCAGCTTATATCAGTTCAGTGCAGCTGTTCAGTCATGCCCAACTCTGCGACCCCATGGACTGCAGCACGCCGGGCCTCCCTGTCCATCACGAACTCCTGGAGTTTACTCAAACTCATGTCCATTGAGTTGGTGATGCCATCCAACCATATACAATTCAAGATTAGCCAATTAGCTTCCAAGCTAGAAATTTCCCTACTGAACCAGTGAAGTTGCTCATTCGTGTTTGACTCTTTGCGATCCCATGGACTGTAGCTCACCAGGCTCCTCCAACCATGGAATTTTCCAGGGAAGAGTACTGGAGTGGGTTGCCGTTTCCTTCTCGAGGGAATCTTCCCGACGCAGAGATCAAACCCAGGTCTGCTGCCTTGCAGGCAGACTATTCCCCTAGCCCCTTAAATTTTGCCCAACCCTGAACGGGGAGACAGATTCAAGAGCCTGGCTTGCTTTTTCCTTGTCTGTTGACCTTGCAATAAAGCTCTCTCTCAAAATCTGGTAGCCCTCATACAGTAACAAAATCTCCACTCACCTGTTTCCCAGGTTAGACTTTTCATAGCTCCCTGCAGACTGAAGCAGTAATCTTGGTAATACACCTTCACATTGACTTTTCTTGTTCTGTCCGCTCTCTCTGCTCCCTTACTCTTAAATCCTGGTATCACCTCACAAACTGCCTTGCCCAACTCCTTGCCTCCAGCTGTGCTCTCAGAGGACTCAGTCTGAGTCAGAATACGCTGAAGGCTATGGAGCACCCTTAGCACTATAGGACTCAGCACCAGAAGCACTATAATAAGACTGTGAGCAAAGAAGTAGCAACAGGGGCTTTCAGGTACTCCTCCGTCCTTTTATCCTCATCTCCCCACTTCTCATCTGCCTCACTAACAATACAGCTGCCCCCAGCGGGGAAAGTGCAGGTGGATGATAAACACAGAAACTGTAAAATAAAATTAATATTCCCATATCGTGATATTGCTCTGTTATAATTGTGTGCTCAGTTGCTAAGTCATGTCCTGCTCTTTGCGACCCCATGGACTGTAGCCCGCCAGGCTCCTCTGTCCAGGGGATTCCCCAGGCAAGAATATTGGAGTGGGTTGCCATTTCCTTCTCCAGTGATGACTTAAGAAATACGTGGAAATTAAACCAAGAATATTCTGTTTCTATTCTGACCATGCAGTAGATACAGTGGAATTTGCAAAGCACAGCTCAGTCTAGACCATAGAAATGTCTGAAGAAGGCAGAGAAATGTCCTGGAAACTGAGTCAGCCAACCCTTCCTCAGGATCAGATTCTTCAGGCCACTAATACTACAGGCTCTCGATTCCCTGAGCAATTTATTAGAGTATTACTTGTAAATATTTAATTTCAAAATACAGGGCATATAAATCAATGAAAGAAAGTGAAAGTCGTTCAGTCGTGTCAGACTCTTTGTGACCCCACAGACTACTATACAGTCCATGGAATTCTCCAGGCAAAAAACTGGAGTGGATAGCCATTCCCTTCTCCAGGGGATCTTCCCAACTCAGGGATAAAACCTAGGTCTCCCACATTGCAGGCGGGTTCTTTAACAGCTGAGCCATAAGGGAAGCCCAAGAATACTGGAGTGGGTAGCCTATCCCTTCTCCAGGGGATCTTCCTGACCCAGGAATCAAACCAGGGTCTCCTGCATTGCAGGCAGATTCTTTACCAACTGAGCTATGAGGGAAGCCCATATAAACAACAGGTACAACTAACGGCAAATTCTAAATTAGCAGCAATAATAACAGTTCTACAGAAATATTTTAGGAATTTTGTTTTACACAGCAAAGAAAGTAAAATCATTTAAGTTGACAAGACCAAGAAAAAGCTCCTAAAAAGAAATGTGATTTGATCTGCCTAGGACCTGAAACAAATGCAAAGACAGGGAGGCATCCCAGTCTGGGGAAAGGAAAGGGAAGTCTAGAAAAAAATGATGTGATAAAGGCCCTGGAAGGCATATGGCAGTGCTTGGCACCAAAACACTAGCATGATTGCCACAAGGACAATCTGAATTGCGATCTGTTGTTGAGGCATCCCAGGTGGTTTAGTGGTAAAGAATCCACCTGCCAATGTATGCGCCACAGGTTCAGTCCTGTAGTTGGGAAGATCCCCTGGAGGAGAAAATGGCAGCCCTCTCTACCATTCTTGCCTGGAAATTCCCACAGAGGAGCCTGGTAGGATACAGCCCATGGCGTCTCAAAGAGTCAGAAACAGCTGAGCATGCTGAAGTGAAAGGCACAAATGTAAACACAAAGGCCCTAAAGAAGCAATTCAAGATTAGAAGGTGCAAGTCTCAGAGAACTGTAGACAGATAGCTATTTTAAAGAGTTTTCGCATTTGCACCCATATCTAAGTAACTGCTTATAGAATTGGAATTTATTTATACATATTTATATTTGTAAAATATAGATTTCTTATTTTTAGGGGAAGCCTCAATATAAGCCTCACTATACAGTCCATGGAATTCTCCAGGCCAGAATAGTGGAATGGGTAGCCGTTCCCTTTTCCAGGGGATCTTCTCAACCCAGGGATCAAACCCAGGTCTCCTGCATTGCAGGTCGATTCTTTACCAGCTGAGCTATAAAGGAAGCCCAGCAATACTGGAGTGGGTAGCCTATTGCTTCTCTGACAGATCTTCCCAGGAATGGAACTGGGATCTCCTACATTGCACACAGATTCTTTACCAACTGAGCTATAAGGGAAGCCCAAAATCAAATTAGAACTTTAAAATTTAAATATTTGAACTCAAACATGAAACAAATTTTAACATTCAACATATGTATCGATGTATGCCAAAACCAATACAGTACTGTAAAGTAAAATAAAGTTAAAAAAAAAAAAAGGAATGCAAGATGTGTATAAGAGACAGNCCAGGAATCAAACCAGGGTCTCCTGCATTGCAGGCAGATTCTTTACCAACTGAGCTATGAGGGAAGCCCATATAAACAACAGGTACAACTAACGGCAAATTCTAAATTAGCAGCAATAATAACAGTTCTACAGAAATATTTTAGGAATTTTGTTTTACACAGCAAAGAAAGTAAAATCATTTAAGTTGACAAGACCAAGAAAAAGCTCCTAAAAAGAAATGTGATTTGATCTGCCTAGGACCTGAAACAAATGCAAAGACAGGGAGGCATCCCAGTCTGGGGAAAGGAAAGGGAAGTCTAGAAAAAAATGATGTGATAAAGGCCCTGGAAGGCATATGGCAGTGCTTGGCACCAAAACACTAGCATGATTGCCACAAGGACAATCTGAATTGCGATCTGTTGTTGAGGCATCCCAGGTGGTTTAGTGGTAAAGAATCCACCTGCCAATGTATGCGCCACAGGTTCAGTCCTGTAGTTGGGAAGATCCCCTGGAGGAGAAAATGGCAGCCCTCTCTACCATTCTTGCCTGGAAATTCCCACAGAGGAGCCTGGTAGGATACAGCCCATGGCGTCTCAAAGAGTCAGAAACAGCTGAGCATGCTGAAGTGAAAGGCACAAATGTAAACACAAAGGCCCTAAAGAAGCAATTCAAGATTAGAAGGTGCAAGTCTCAGAGAACTGTAGACAGATAGCTATTTTAAAGAGTTTTCGCATTTGCACCCATATCTAAGTAACTGCTTATAGAATTGGAATTTATTTATACATATTTATATTTGTAAAATATAGATTTCTTATTTTTAGGGGAAGCCTCAATATAAGCCTCACTATACAGTCCATGGAATTCTCCAGGCCAGAATAGTGGAATGGGTAGCCGTTCCCTTTTCCAGGGGATCTTCTCAACCCAGGGATCAAACCCAGGTCTCCTGCATTGCAGGTCGATTCTTTACCAGCTGAGCTATAAAGGAAGCCCAGCAATACTGGAGTGGGTAGCCTATTGCTTCTCTGACAGATCTTCCCAGGAATGGAACTGGGATCTCCTACATTGCACACAGATTCTTTACCAACTGAGCTATAAGGGAAGCCCAAAATCAAATTAGAACTTTAAAATTTAAATATTTGAACTCAAACATGAAACAAATTTTAACATTCAACATATGTATCGATGTATGCCAAAACCAATACAGTACTGTAAAGTAAAATAAAGTTAAAAAAAAAAAAAGGAATGCAGAACACACACACACACACACAAAAAAAAAAAACATATGTAATAAAAGTAAATATTCCCAATTCATCTACACTGTCTTATTTTTCATGCCCATTTATATATAAAGGATCAGATTTTAAATTAAATATGCACCACTCTCAAGGTTGAGAGACTACAAAAATAAATAGTTCTGGGGAAAAGATTATAAATATTTTAATATCATAGATTTCAATATTTTAAGTTGATATAAATACTTCCAGATCTATTATATTCTAATTTACTTGCTTATATTAGTTTTCATTACTATTTATCTTTCTAGTTTAGTTCAATATACTTTCTTCAATATTTCACTAATAGTTGTTTTCACCTCTTTAAAAAATGAAAATTACTTGAAATATTTATCTGAGTTAAAAAAAATTATTTACTGAAGAATTTATTACAGGGTAGCAATGGAGAAACAGACATAGAGAACATTTATGGACATGGGGAGAGGGGAGGAGAGGGTGAGATATATGCTGAGAGTAACATGGAAACCTACATTACCACATGTAAAACAGATAGCCAAAGGGAATTTGCTGTGTGGCTCAGGAAACTCAAACAGGGGCTCTGCATCAACCTAGAGGGCTGGGATGGGGAGGGAGAGGGGAGGGAGGTTCAAAAGTGAAGGGATATATGTATACCTAGGGCTGATTCATGTTGGGGTTTGACAGAAAACAACAAAATTCTGTAAAGCAATCATTCTTCAATAAAAAAATAAAAATAAGTGAAATTAAAAGAAGTGTTTCAAACAAAATATCTGACATTATAAACAAAGCTGTTTTAAAGAATTCTTTTAGAAAAATATTTTTGCTTTGACTTATAAATGGAGAAATAACAAATCTTTTTAGCCAAATTAGATGACTTTAAATGTGGCTTATTTGTATTTACTCTAATTTGTGTAAGAAATATGAGTATCAATAAATCTTCCTTTCCTTCTTTACTCAGAAATAGTGGCAGGAGGATCATTTTCACTTTTTGACAGACTTCATTTGAAATCTTGTCTCATGATAACTCCTAAAAATATCATTTGTTTCAAGAAGAAAGAAGGCAGAGATGTCATTGAAGTGACAAGCTGGCCATGCAGATAATATCTATGTTCTGTACAACCACTTCGGGGACATTAGAGTCAAGAAACCTGTGTTAAAAAAAAAAAAAAGAAGGAGAATTCTGTGTTCACCTGCATCTCCAAAAGCTTTACTTTTTGACATTGCTCATAGAGTAACCTAAGTCAGGATGACTAATATGCTAAGTAAATAATGAGTCTCCAAATAATAATTTAAATGAGTACAAATAAAGTGTTATGTCAAAAATGTTTAATAATGATAAATAACCACTAATGAGAAAGAATATTTTCTAAGCTCCACAGAGGTTATGCTTATTTCATTGAGCAACATAGATCTAGTGTTTTAGTCGCTAAGTCGTGTCAGACTCTTTGCGACCGCATGGGCTGTAGCTGGCCAGGCTTCTCTGTCCATGGGATTTTCCAGGCAGGAATACTGGAGTGCGTTGCTATTTCCTCCTCTAAATATATATCTAGACCTAAACATAAAATAGATGCTTCATAAATATTTGTTGAATTATTTAATCATCATTTTTGATGGTGTACAGAGGATCTGCTATATATCTCTCTGATAAAAAAAAATCTATAATTAAATCTATAAGCATTTCCTTGATAATTTAAAAATCAGAATAAGAAGATACACTGCTTGATGAGCCACGAAGCTGTGATGGACAGCTTCATCCTTGATGGAGAGGTGGGATTGCAAGAAGATCAGAATGCTCTGGTGGTTGTAAGGATTCTCCCCTCTGGGGGCAGAGATAAACAGAAAGTTTGGGCTATCCTTTTCTAGGTTCTCAGCAAATCTCCCTATCTGTTAGTATCATTTTCCTTTGACTACAGAAGAGTACATCTGACTGAGGTTTCTCTTTTCTTAAGTTACACTCACACTTATTCATTACTTCTTGATTCTGAACGCCAGTAATACCAAGTCTCTCAGTAACAAATTCAGAAACCCTCTCTTCTGACTCTCAGAAGCCCTCTCTTGAATGGTATCTTCAATTGGCTAATATCATCAATGCATCCAGTCCTAAAAATTTTGCAGTTCCAGTTCAGTCTCTGCTATGTCTGATGTTCTGTTAAGGCAATGGTTTTGAAAAGGCAATAGCAAGCAAATGAGGTGAGATATAGTATTAACTTCTGGTTACATCACATTAAAATAAACCTAAAGGTTCATTTTAACGTAATATTCACTTTTTTATATTTTATTATATTCAGATATGCATCATATAGTCATCATGAGACATCTTGGAATTTTGAAAATGTTAAGAATTTTGACATGAATAAAGGTTTATGTTTAGTACATTCTCTATAGGAAAGTATATCTAAATGTGGATATATTTTTCCATTGGCTATTCAATCTCTTTTCTATTTCTTTCTCCTCTCTTTACCTTTTTGAGGGGGTTGGTGGGGGTGATATTCACTCACCAGTAGATCCAGACAATAGACAAAAAAGAAAAAGAAAAGGGTTGATTGAACCATAATTCATTGAGTTTAAATAGTTTATTCCCAGGTTATACATTAGCCTTATTATCATGTTCATTTTTTGAACGTTTTTCTTGCTTAACTTAAAGGAAGAAAATGACTTAAAACAAAAAGTGAATTTCTTTCTATCTAATAATTTTCTCTACAGTATAGCAATTGTTCTATTTTCCACAATCCTGTATAACTTTTTGAAATACCTAAAAAGTAATTTCTAGATCTCAAAATGACTGAAGTTGCAAGCTTAATTTCTATTTTAGCATATGATGTATTAGTGCCATATTTGTATAACCTGTTAATTTTCTATTCTATTAACTACATATCATATGAGAATTCCCAGTGACTTCAAATGGCTAACTGCAGTCAGACAAAATGTTACAGTGAATAAATGAAGTATATACACAAATCTGTAGCAAGAACTGAGGGAAAATAACTTTAAACCAGAAAAAGAATAGCAGCAGGTACAGATTCCTCCCTCCAAAGGGAAGAATCTCAAGATTACTCTGCTTTTCTCTGCTTTGGAATAGCACCACTTCCAGTAAGCTTCACCACCATTAGCTGCAAAATGTCCCCAAGCCTGCTGACCATGGATGGCTGCTATTTTGTATATTACAGCTTTACCAAAGTGTGAAGGTTTGCCCATCCATACTATTATTTCTAATGGTAGTTAAGCTACAGTGTCACCAACATGAGCCATGTAGTGGTCAAGGAGAAAAATATTTGTTTTCCAGGTTGTTTTTTCCCTGAGAATTGATCAGATCACCCCCAAAGGCTATATACAAAAACAGCAATTTCTGTGCAACTTACTAGTACAGCTCTTTCTCAACTTATGATGGTATTACACATCTCAATAAAACCCACCGAGTTGAAAATATAAGTTAAAAATACATTTAACACACGTAACTGATCAAACACCATAAGTGACCCTAGCCTACCTTACACGTGCTCAGGATACTTACATGAGCCTACAATTGGACGAAATCAAGGAACACACAGCTGGTTTTATAATAAAGTGTTACAGGTCTCAAGTGGATTGTAGACTATCGCACTGAAAGTGAAAACCGGGACAGTTGCATCGGGACAGAGCTGCTGTCAGTTCACTGGTCTTTACCTTGTGACTGCAAGGTTGCCCCAGCAGCATCAGGAGAGAGGCGCACACCCCGTATCATGGCCCAGAAAAGCTCACAGTTCAGAGCACACTTGCTACTGAATGGGCACTGCTTTCACACCACCATAAAGTCGAACACTTGTAATTTGACCCTTCTTCAGCCAGGGGCCACCGCTACACATCAGTGCCTGTATCTCACCCATGTTGGAAAAATAAAATCCTTGACACTTTCACACCCAATCTAGCTTTTTAGTTCTGTTATTTACAGAAAATTTCCTTCAAATGATACTTCGCTCACTGCCTCCTCCCTCCTCTCTCCACTACTCGCTCCATTCTGCTCCACTCCACTCCACGGAGTGATGCCTCATGGGTCACCGCACCTTTACCCTTGCTGAACTCTGTAAACAATTGTCCATTCTCATTTTATGTGGTCTCTCAGCCACACTTGCTGCCTGTATTTTCCACATTTATCCTCATTAAAGGTGAGCAAGATCATCCAGAGAAGTGCAGTTTTGGAAAATACCAAAACTCCTGAGATTTATTTTTTCTTTAAAAGTGAGAAACAAACTTCACTTCATATTAAATAAATCATGAGGCATGGGGTCTCTCAGTTGCCCAAAGACATATGATCACAGTCACAGAGTGCATCCGAAAAATCTGAAGGGAAGATGGGGGCTCTACAACTCAGAAGGACTGTAGTGAATCTCACTCAAAGATTAGCTAAATGCATTGCAGCTTATCTATCTGTGATTAGTGGATTACTGTGAACCCTGGTCTCCCATATTGCAGGCAGACACTTTACTCTCTGAACCACCAGGGAAGCCAATATATTATCTACCTTAAATCAAAAAACTCATTTGGGGGAGCAAATGGTTTTAAAATTTGTTCCTACAATACCAATTATTGACTATGCCAAAGCCTTTGACTGTGTGGATCACAATAAACTGTGGGAAATTCTGAAAGAGATGGGAATACCAGACCACCTGACCTGCCTCTTCAGAAACCTGTATGCAGGTCAGAAAGTAACAGTTAGAACTGGACATGGAACAACAGACTGATTCCAAATAGGAAAAGGAATACACCAAGGCTATATATTGTCACCCATTTATTTAACTTACATGCAGAGTACAGAATGAGAAACACTAGGCTGGATAAAGCACAAGCTGGAATCAAGATTGCTGGGAGAAATATCAATAATCTCAGATAGGCAGATAACACCACCTTTATGGCAGAAAGTGAAGAACTAAAGAGCCTCTTGATGACAGTGAAAGAGGAGAGTAAAAAAGTTGGCTTAAAGCTCAACATTCAGAAAACTAAGATCATGGCATCTGGTCCCATCACTTCATGGCAAATAGATGGGGAAACAGTGGCAGGTTTTACTTTTTGGGGCTCCAAAATCACTGCATATGGTGATTGCAGCCATGAAACTAAAAGACACTCTCCTTGGAAGAAAAGCTATGACCAACCTAGACAGCATATTAAAAAGCAGAGACATGACCTTGCCAACAAAGGTCCGTCTAGTCAAAGCTATGGTTTTCCAGTAGTCTTGTATGGATGTAAGAGTTGGACTATAAAGAAGGCTGAGCACTGAAATATTGATGCTTTTGAACTGTGGTGTTGGAGAGGACTCTTGAATGTCCCTTGGACTGCAAGGAGATCCAACCAGTCCTTCCTAAAGGAGATTAGACCTGAGTGCTCATTGGAAGGACTGATGTTGAAGCTGAAACTCCAATACTTTGGCCACCTGATGCAAAGAGCTGACTCATTTGAAAAGATCCTAATGCTGGGAAAGATTGAAGGTGGGAGGAGAAGGGGATGACAGAGGGTGAGATGGTTGGATGGCATCATCAATTCAATGGACATGGGTTTGGATAGACTCTGGGAGTTGGTGACGGACAGGGAGGCCTGGCGTGCTGTGTTTCATGAGATCACAAAGGGTCAGACACTACTGAGTGACTGAACTGACTGACAGTAACAACGTATTGAAGTCTCAAGTAAAATTTTTCTTCTGTTCAAGAATAAATGACATGGCCCCAGACTTGAAGGCAAATTGTTTTGAGGTAACTCACATTCTAAAGAAATATGGTAATTAAGACTAAGTTCCAGCTCCATAGATTACTAAGAAGAAACAAAACCAGACCTAATTTCTTGAGAAGCTCGTGTCTATAAATATTTTAATATATTTTATTTTTCAGAGTGGTGTAAGGTTCACAGAAAAATTGAGCAGAAGGAAGATATTTCCTATTCATTCATTCCCACACATGTATACCCCTTCCTCATTATCAATATCCCCCTTCCCACAGAGTTGTACCTTATAACTGATGAATCTTCATTGACATGTCATTATCTCTTGTGAAGTATAAAAGGTCTGTGTCTAGATTCCACTTTTGCATGTGGATGTCCAATTGTTCCAGCATCATTTGTTGAAAAGACTACCTTTTCTTCATCTAACTGCCTTTGTTCCTTTGTCAAAGGTCAGTTGACTATATAGGAGAAGGCAATGGCAACCCACTCCAGTACTCTTGCCTAGAGAATCCCATGGACGGAGGGGCCTGGTAGGCTGCAGTCTATGGGGTCACGAAGAGTCAGACACAACTGAGCAACTTCACTATAAATATTTTAATATATTTTATTTTTCAGAGTGGTGTAAGGTTCACAGAAAAATTGAGCAGAAGGAAGATATTTCCTATTCATTCATTCCCACACATGTATACCCCTTCCTCATTATCAATATCCCCCTTCCCACAGAGTTGTACCTTATAACTGATGAATCTTCATTGACATGTCATTATCTCTTGTGAAGTATAAAAGGTCTGTGTCTAGATTCCACTTTTGCATGTGGATGTCCAATTGTTCCAGCATCATTTGTTGAAAAGACTACCTTTTCTTCATCTAACTGCCTTTGTTCCTTTGTCAAAGGTCAGTTGACTATATAGGAGAAGGCAATGGCAACCCACTCCAGTACTCTTGCCTAGAGAATCCCATGGACGGAGGGGCCTGGTAGGCTGCAGTCTATGGGGTCACGAAGAGTCAGACACAACTGAGCAACTTCACTTTCACTTTTCACTTTCATGCATTGGAGAAGGAAATGGCAACCCACTCCAGTGTTCTTGCCTTGACAATCCCAGGGACGGGGGAGACTGGTGGGCTGCTGTCTCTGGGGTCGCACAGAGTCAGAGACGACTGAAGCGACTTAGCAGCAGCAACAGCATCAGTTGATTATATTTATGTAAGTTGATTTCTGGACTGTTTGTTCCTTTGACCTATTTGCCTCTTCTTTCACCAATACCACACTGCCTTGATTACTGTAGCTTCATAGTTAAGTCTTAAAGTTGAATAGTATCAGCTCCAACTTTGTTCTTCTCATTCAATATTGCAAATATTCTGGATGTGTACATATTTTTTAAGCTTGGTCTATATTTCTGTGATCCTCTAATCTTTATCTCTAGGCTTAACGTCTTTGCTTATTCTGAAAATTTATCTATTCAACTTCTACTTGACATCTTAAATTGGATGTGCCTAGTTGCTCAGTCATGTCCAATTCTTTGCAACCCTTTGGACTGTAGCCTGCCAGGCTCCTCCATCCATAGGATTCTCTCATTACAGGCAGATCCTTTACTATCTGAGCAACCAGGGAAGCCCTCTTAATTTGGATAGACATCTAAAATTTAATAGGGCCAAAATATAACTCTTAATATCTGTCCCTTTACCCAGACTGGCTTCTCTACACATCTTTCTCATCTCAGTACATGGCACCACTATTTACCAAGTTGCTCAAGCCAAAAACCTAGGCATCATCCTTGATTTCTCCCTTTCAACTCTTTTCAGTCCTACCCAGCATATGGCTAGACAAGAAGTCCTATCAACTCTACCCCAAATCCAAACATTTCTCACTGTACTCAGTGGAAAAACTCTTTGTCAACCCAATCATTCTCACACAGCTAAAGTCAAAGTGCTGGCCAAGCTATGATTCCATCTAAGTCCTAAAGTGCTGTTCCAAAGTTGTTGGCAAATTCGGTTCCTTGTGGTTACAGGACGAAAGCCCCTATTTGGTTGCACACTGTTCACTAAGAACCATTCTCAGCTTCTAAATGCTGTCCCTTGTTCCATGTGGTCCTTTAACACATGGTAGTTGCTCCATTTAGGCCCATGAAGAATGTTTATCTTTGCAAATTTCTGAGCTCCTCTATGACCTCTAAGTCCAGCTTTGAAGGGCTCATGCACTTGGGTCAGATTCACCTTATTAATCGCTGAATATTAAAATCAACTGATCTGAGATCTTAACTACATCTACAAAATCACTTTGTAGTATCTAGACTCATACTTGCTTAAACAACTGGAAGAAATTATACATAGAGTAAGCGCCAGAAACCTTGCTGAGCACTGTAGAATCCTGACTACCACATACATCTTTCTCATCCAAATGTTACCTCCTTCTCAACGACTAAGTACTCTGACTAAATGTGTTCTCCCTCTCCCCCATTATTCTTTATACCATAGCCTGTTTCATATTTTCTAATATAAAATAGACTGTAACATACATTAGCTCATGGTAGGCACTGAAGAAATATTTGATGTATTATTTAATAGATTAAAGTAAAATAGGTTAAGTCTGATTGTATTAAATGGAGTTCTGAGTAAAGAGCAGCAGAAGGCTTACTAGTCCAACAAATACATAAGTGTATTAAAGGATAGTACAGAGGCCATTGAACCTCTAAGTAATCTGGAGAATCCAGCTTTAGTTTAGTTCAGTTCAGTCGCTCACTCGTGTCCGACTCTCTGCGACCCCATGAATCACAGCACGCCAGGCCTCCCTGTCCATCACCAAGTCCTGGAGTTCACTCAGACTCACGTCCATCGAGTCCGTGATGTCATCCAGCCATCTCATCCTCGGTCGTCCCCTTCTCCTCCTGCCCCCAATCCTTCCCAGCATCAGAGTCTTTTCCAATGAGTCAACTCTTCGCATGAGGTTGCCAAAGTACTGGAGTTTCAGCTTTAGCATCATTCCTTCCAAAGAACACCCAGGGCTGATCTCCTTTAGTATGGACTGGTTGGATCTCCTTGCAGTCCAAGGGACTCTCAAGAGTCTTCTCCAGCTTGGAGCCTACATTGAAAACAAAAACAAACAAAGAAACAAAAAAACAGTACCTGCATCTCCCTGCTCAGCAGACTGCATCACTGCTGTCCCCGGACACAGACAATGAAGCTTACAATTGATGCTCATAAAGGAATCTTCCCTAGACTCACTTCTGTCTACTGCCTCTGAAACATGGCAGTCTCTTTGCCACGCTTCCACAATCATCAGAATGAAATCTTCACCATGCCTCCATCACAGCCCTCATAACAGAAATCTCAACAAGATACATTCAGTAAACAAAGGTGAGTCTAAACAACTGTACCCAAACCATAAAAGAATTTGTCATATAACTTCTAACTTATTATTTTAGTGTATTTTCTATCTTTTTCACAAATAAACTATATAGTTGAAAGGATATATACAATTTCATACTTTACTCTTCACTTAGCAATTTATCACAAACATTGTAAAAAATCACTGCATACCATAACCTTCCACTACAAGCTGGACATTGGAATCTTATACAATTTTGCTTTAAGAAATAGGGCTATAATAAAAACTGTTTTTCATGCCTTTACCTTACTTTTCTTAGCAAAGATCCCTAGAATTGACAATTAGAGATTGGTGTCAGTTGCTCAGTCAGGTCTGACTCTTTGTGACCCCATGGACTGTAGCCCACCAGGCTCCTCCCTCCATTAGGATTTCCCAGGCAAGAATACTGGAGGGGGTTGCCATTTCCTTCTCCAGGGTATCTTCCTAACTGAGGGATCAAATCAAATCTGAGTCTTCTGCATTAGCAAGTGCATTCTATACTGGTTGAACTACCAAATTACAATAAATGAGTTAAAAAGTATGAACATTTGCATGCTCAGTCACGAAGTCATGTCCAACTCTTTGTGACCCTAGGGACTGTAGCCTGCCAGGCTCCTCTGTCCATGGGATTTTCCAGGCAAGTATACTGGAGTGAGTTGCCATTTCCTTCTCCAGGGAACTGAACCCACGCCTCCTGCATCTCCTGCATTGGCAGGCAGATTCTTTACCATTAGCGCCACCTGAACGTTTTATGTTTTTTTTAATATGTTGACAAACTTCTAAAAAGTGTGATTGCCAGTTCTCTTGATGAAAGTAAAAGAGGAGAGTGAAAAAGTTGGCTTAAAGCTCAACATTCAGAAAATGAAGATTATGGCATCCAGTCCCATTACTTCATGGGAAATAGATGGAGAAACATTGGAAATGGTGTCAGACTTTATTCTGGGGGGCTCCAAAATCACTGCAGATGGTGACTGCAGCCATGACATTAAAAGACAGTTACTCCTTGGAAGAAAAGTTATGACCAACCTAGATAGTATATTCAAAAGCAGAGACATTACTTTGTCGACTAAGGTCTGTCTAGTCAAGGCTATGGTTTTTCCTGTGGTCATGTATGGATGTGAGAGTTGAACTGTGAAGAAGGCTGAGCGCCGAAGAATTGATGCTTTTGAACTGTGGTGTTGGAGAAGACTCTTGAGAGTCCCTTGGACTGCAAGGAGATCCAACCAGTCCATTCTGAAGGAGATCAACCCTGGGATTTCTTTGGAAGGAATGATGCTAAAGCTGAAACTCCAGTACTTTGGCTACCTCATGCAAAGAGTTGACTCACTGGAACATATTTTGATGTTGGGAGGGATCGGGGGCAGGAGAAGAAGGGGACGACAGAGGATGAGATGGCTGAATGGCATCACTGACTCAATGGATGCAAGTCTGAGTCAACTCCGGGAGTTGGTGATGGACAGGGAGGCCTGGCGTGCTGCGATTCATGGGGTCGCAAAGAGTCGGACACAACTGAGCGACTGAACTGAACTGATATAATCCAGGATGTTCTGTGTGTCTTAAAATCAACTAATCATGAACCGTAGTTACATCTGCAAACTCCTTTTTGTCATATATTATAAGAAAAATCATGTGACACCAGGGGCCAAAAGTTGTGGGGTCAAAATTTAACCTATTGCAGCTCTTCCAAATGCCTATGCATTTCATTATACAGTATTTAAGAACTACATTCATTGACCTCATAATTGATATCATCAGAAAAGTATTTATTAGGAAGTTATTAAACTAAATGTCGTGATAGGAAAGTAGTGCTTTTCCCCCCTAAAACTTTAATTTTCATTTGAAATCTCAAATTTTACTACTGGTAATAATATTTTCAGTTGTATTCTTTTAGTGACATGCTTATGTCATTCACTTTTGAGAAAATGTCTGACAAAATATGAAAGCCTGAATAACCATAGTTTGTCAGTCATTTTTTCAAGTAAAAATAGTGTTTCATGAAATGAGTGACTAGTTCAGCTTGCACCACAAACAACCTCCAAGTGCTTTCCTTTCAAACAGCCATAATACTTTGGCATGTAGCATAATCGCTTTATGTTTATTTCCCATTTTGCCACAGAGCTGCTATTTATTCGAAAGTTGAGATTTAATAATTTTAATAGTTTTGACTGATCCATCAAGGGCATTATTACGTGAAATGAGTACTTTTCCTTAACTGGATCTGTGTGGCAATGGAAAAAAGAAAACTACTCTTACCATTTGGTGTTAATGCCAAGATTTGCGTGAAAGCACCAGCAGTTTTACAGTTTTCCCCGCCACTAATTTTGCATCACTGGTACAAATGTTCACACAATGAAAAAGACAAATAATGTCTTTGTAGTATTAAAGAAAGTGTTTTCACCCCATGAATTCCCTTTATATGATCTCAGGAAGCCCTAGGATTCTTTGAAGAACTTTAAGAACCACTTGTCTTGGTAGTTTTTCAAGGCATTAAGAGATACACTTGAAAAAAATTATAAGGCACTCCCTTCACACAACTAGTAATAAAATTTTGAACTTATTGCCCCAAGAAGAGGTACAGGCAGAGAATAAGCAGACTCTAAAGGCTCCATTGTGCTTCTGGATGATACGAAGGTGGCCCAACCATTTGTCACTGATGTTCTGGAGAAGAGTTACAGTATCCCACAGAAATTCCTTTAGAAGCATGCTCAAATCCTAACACTGGTGTTAATGAATTATGAATTGTTTTCAGAGTACCGTTCTTTTTATGCTCTTATGAAATGAAGAGAACAGCTGCCTCTCCCAACACTGCAAAATGGAATATTTAGAATCGATGCATATCCAACCAGTCCATCCTAAAGGAGATCAGTCCTGGGTGTTCATTGGAAGGACTGATGCTGAAGCTGAAACTCCAATACTTTGGCCACCTCATGCAAAGAGTTGACTCATTGGAAAAGACCCTGATGCTGGGAGGGATTGGGGGCAGGAGGAGAAGGGGACGACAGGGGATGAGGTGGCTGGATGGCATCACTGACTCGATGGACATGAGTTTGAGTGAACTCCAGGAGTTGGTGATGGACAGGGAGGCCTGCTGTGCTGTGATTCATGGGCTTGCAAAGAGTCAGACACGACTGAACTGAACTGAACTGCACTGATACATATGTGGAGTTAAATATATACATGGGGTATGTGCGAAGAATGGATGAACATATTCCTATGGGACCAGATGCAAAGACACATTATTTGAGTCCATAAAATTCATTAATTATGTGCCACCAGGGTAAAAGGTTGTCACTGAAAGAGAATAGCAGGCATATCCTGTGTTACTGGGCCACCTCCCAACATCATATGATGATGAGAAGATAAAATTCCTTTGGAATGAAACAAACTAGCTTATCAAACAAGTTAAACATGCCACCATCCACCATGAGAAATATGCAAGAGGACTTTAGGGCTATTAACAAATGGAATGAGGAAGAAGAGGATGAATGACTATTTGAGTGCAGAACTGTGTTTTGTGAGAAGGACTGGCCACTGCACCTGAGTAAAACTGCAGTCATCCTTGCATATGACAAAGAGCAGTAGTCACCACTAGGCCACCTCTGCAAAGCCTCCAGGGAAACCCGATTGCCTGACAGAGCTGTGTGGTTGGTGGAAGAGGAAGTGGGGGCTGTTTACTGATGATGCTGGGTTTATGGGTTCATGATCTGGTCTTGCTTTGACCTCCTTGGCCCTCCCTTCACATCACCTGTTGCCCTGCTGCTATCAGCTGCTGTATGAGCATTTGGGATGGACTCAGAAAGGGAGTGTCTGGGTTTCCCTACAATCCTGGAAAGCTTCATTCATCGTGTATTCTACCAGCATTTTTCTGGCTCTCTTTGGACTGATCTGAAGTTTTGGGGTGGAAAAGGGATAGCAGGTGAGTCAGAGCCCAGAACTCTGCCTGGTTACCTTGTGAGCCAAGCATTTACTCAAGTTGCTTTGAAGAAGATGCAAAAGACATCAGGGCATATTTCAATAGACTATTCCTGTTATGGACATGAAAGGGACAATAATTTGATATTTCACCCTAAGTTAATATTTTAAAATTAGCAAGGCAGTCACATGAACATGTAGTGAAACATTTTTGTTGATTTCCACAGAACAGCTTTCCAAATTTTCTCCACCTCTTTAGAATATTGAGTAACATTTAAACATCAAGAACTTTTCCCTTTTTTTGAATGCAAGATTTCTACATCAGAGCTCATTCTTCTCTCCATGATTTCTCTCCACTGGATGTTAGACAAAACTAAACTGATCTTCCTAATTATTGATTGTTTGAGAATCTCATTCATTCAGTCAACAAACTTAGTGGCCACTGTATGCCAGGCACTGTTCTCAGGCTATAAAATAACCACACTGTATTACAGTGATACAACATGATTTACACTACAATGTTAATTTTATTGCTTTCAATTCCATCT
Organism: Oreotragus oreotragus; assembly: GCA_006410675.1. Classification (NCBI taxonomy): domain Eukaryota; kingdom Metazoa; phylum Chordata; class Mammalia; order Artiodactyla; family Bovidae; genus Oreotragus; species Oreotragus oreotragus. The sequence goes on along the minus strand of SJYX01019712.1, from coordinate 92,278 downwards.
CTTCCTGTTTGCTTTTCCCTCCATCTATCTCCAAGCTCTTTAACAAGGAAACTCACGAAGAGCGCATATAACATGTATGAACCAACAAGACTAATCAGTGTGCCTTTTGAGGACATTAGCCCCATTGAGAAGATTCTGATTCAAAATTTTAAGTTTAATTCAAAATTCAAAATGGAGCTCCTTGAGGATTTTGTGCAGGGGATGTTTTAGAGAAAATGGCTTTAGCCATGTTCCCTGAGCAATTAGAGACCATTTTCAGGGGGCCTCTCATATTTATAGATAAACCTTCACAAAGCAATGTGTCTCTAGAGAGATACTTGGTTGAGCCATTTGTGGCATCAGTTTCGATCCTAGGTTTGTTTCACATTTCTTAGATGCTGTTTCACATTTCTTAGATGCTGTTTCTCTCCCCTCTGAAAAGGGAAGAAGGCAAATGTCACTGTCACTTCTGTCTTTCAGTCTCCATTAACCTGGCTCCCCTGTACCCAAGTGTGCATTGGCCCTAAGAAAGAAGCATGAAAATTTCTTACCGAGAAAGTTGAAGCGTTGTTGTAAATTATTATATCATTTGGGGGTCCATACTTACCTTTATAACAATGCTTATAATAATGGTACCCCACTCCAGCACTCTTGCCTGGAAAATCCCATGGACGGAGGAGCCTGGTGGACTGCAGTCCATGGGGTCGCTAAGAGTTGGACACGACTGAGCGACTTCACTTTCACTTTTCTCTTTCATGCATTGGAGAAGGAAATGGCAACCCACTCCAGTATTCTTGCCTGGAGAATCCCAGGGATGGGGGAGCCTGGTGGGCTGCCCCGTATGGGGTCACACAGAGTCGGACACGACTGAAGCGACTTAGCAGCAGCAGCAGCAGCATAATAATTTAGGATCAGAGAAACAAATGATCTTTTCCTTTCAAGTAAACTCAGTTTTTCCTATTAACCTATCAATGGACAGCCTTCCTGGTATCCAACCTTGAAATGCCAAATGGTTCCCTAGAGGTGGGGTGGGGAGGGAGCTGTAGAATTGGAACAGTTATTTAATAAACAGCCTCTCACAGCTGTTCCCAACAGGAAATGAGGAAGAATGCTGTAGACAACTGTTACAATCCCAGACTAGGATACCACAGTGCCAACCTTTTGGCATAAACTCCCTTTGCCAAAAGACTTTGAGACATTTCAGGGGAGAAATGCCAAAAGATGGCATTCCCAAAGAGAATTGCCCTATTTTATTTTCCTTTTAGTGTTAACTATTTGGTGTTTGTGTAGAAGGGATGGAATGTGTTAGCCTGATGTAGACAGATTGAAAAATGGGGGATTAAGGAAGGGGAGGGACAGATGATCCCCTATCCTGCCTTCTGGCCAGCAAGTGTCCCATGCATTATAATTGGTTGGTACTACCTATAACCTTATAGTCAGTCTGATCTTCCAGTTTACCGAGGAAAAGTAATGTGCAGTAAGAAATGTGGACCACACATGAAAGGGCACAGAATAGTCATAGGTTGAGTAACCAGGTTTCTCTCGTCCAAAAGGGATGTATTACAGAAAGCTATAGGACATTCTTAGGCCCTCAAGTAACTGCACAATGAGAGGATCCAGACTTTACCAATCTGAGACTTTCTTCACCTTGTAGAGAGTGTAACAAAACCTCTCTGCTGACACCACAGCTTCAAAACATGATTGAGGCAACCAGCTAGAAATAACAAGGATATTTCCAATAAAGACAGCAAAAGCTGCAGTGTTATCCAGATAGGAGAGAAAAGGGTTTTCTCTGACAATAAAGAACTGGTAACCTATGGCTTGCTCAGTTAGCTGAAGCCAACCCCAGCCTCCTTAATTACATCTTTGCTAGAGGTTCTTCTTATGTGTTTGTTAAATGTTCACTTCAAATTTCAGGCCTGAGTGTGCAGACCATGAGTGCACGCTCAGTTGCTAAGTCCTGTCCAACTCTTCACAACCCTATGGACTGCAGCCGGCCAAGTTCCTCTGTCCATGGGATTTCCCAGGCAAGAATATTGGAGTGGATTGCCATTTCCTTCTTCAGGGGATCTTTCCAATTGCAGGGATTGAACCTTCATCTCCTGGTTGACAGGCGGATTCTTTACCATTGAGCCACCAGGGAAACCCAGATAGAGGCAAGTGAATATTCTGGCTGGAAATGCAGAGAGTTAGGCTAGCAGGGTCACCCAGGAAAGGGTTAAGAAAACCTCAGTGCTGCAACATTTAGATGATTATCACAGGACAGAAGACCTCTTCAAGGTCTGAACTGGCTAAAGATCTTCACATGTTCCTTAGTAAGATGCAGTTAGAAATTACTACTAAAATGATATTTTTATAGTGTTATTGGGTGAATATAATCATACTGGAGTTACCTAAACACAAAAGTGACTCTAGAATTTAAACAGAGGAAGATTCAGTGTTGGCAATCTGGATGGAGGTAGTTAGCGGAGACCCTTAAGTTGATGCTATATTTGCAGTAAAGATAAGCCTTTTACTTAGGTTGCACATCTATGTGGGATGACTTGGGTGGCTATATTGGGATGACTTGAGCTAAAGGCTGTTATTGGGTGGTCTCTAAAGATTCCCCCAGTAAATTCCTTGTCTCATCCACCAATCTTATATCCTAGTGTGCTTTAGTTAATTTCCACATATCCTTCTGTGTCAAGCCCTGAACTATTTGGGGGTTATGGCTGGATGGCATCACTGACTCGATGGTCGTGAGTCTGAGTAAACTCTGGTAGTTGGTGATGGACAGGGAGACCTGGCGTGCTGCGATTCATGGGATCGCAAAGAGTTGGACATGACTGAACGACTGAACTGAACTGAACTGAACTGACTTGGATAGATGTGTGGACTCCATGGGCAGCTGCAGTTCAGAGTATAGCATCCAGCAAGGGCAAACCAGGCAAGTGATTCTCTGACCCAATTATGTTTTAACAAGGCTTATTTACATTGAAAGGGTGGGAGGAGTAGGTGGTGCTAAGTGCTCAGAAGAAAAAGTTAAATTAATATTTTAAAGCAGTTGTGGTCTCAGAGTTGTTTTGTTTGGCCAGCCATCTGCCTTGGAACACATGCACAACTTTCTGGGGGCTCTCTCTCCCTCCACCAAATATCATGTAATAGCGCTATGAACTCAGCAGCAATCTGAAAGCTGTAAGCACTATGGGTCACTATTCACTAGATAGGGAATGGGGGCTTGAGTAAGATGGGTTATTTAGAGACAAATCTCCAGAAATTTAGAATTAGGCAAGAGAGCAGAGGTCAGTTTCTTTCTAGGCAGCTGGACACATACTATGTGCATTTCGGAGATGGTGTCTATGATATGTGGGAGAAAAAATGTAAACAGATATAAGAGAAAAGAGCTGAGAGGGGTAGAAAGAGACCTGCCTGGATGTCTTACAACTTTTCAGTTCCTGATTCTCATCCTTTTCCTCAGGGTGGGCTTATCTTCTCTTGACTTCTCTAATCTATCACCAAATCTTTGCAATTTTATCTTTCCCTTTCATTGCTTAAGCTGGGCTTGTGTGATTCTTGTTACTTGTACCATCAGGATTCCTCACTTGGAAACTGGCTCAAAAATATTCTTTGTAGTCCCTCAAAATTTGAACATCTGCCATCTGAGAAGTCAGTCCACAGTCCTAAGAATGATTAGTTGCTTCCCTATTAAATTCTGTCAGCTGTTGTCTTGATTTAAGTCTCGACAGACTTTGTGGGTGATCATTATTAGTAGTGAAGTCCTCATTTTATTTTTTAAATTTATTTTTTTTAATTAGAGGCTAATTACTTTATAATACTGTAGTGGTATTTGCCATACATTGACATGAATCAGCCATGGGTGTACATGTGTTCCCCATCCTGAACCCCATTCCCACCTCCCTCCCCATCCCATCCCTCAGGGTCATCCCAGTGCACCAGCCCTGAGCAGCCTGTCTCATGCATCAAACTTTGGCGATCTGTTTCACATATGATAATATACATGTTTCAGTGCTCTTCTCTTAATTCATCCCACCCTCGCCTTCTCCCACAGAGTCTGAAAGACTGTTCTTTACATCTGTGTCTCTTTTGCTGTCTCACATATAGGATCATCATTACCATCTTTCTAAATTCCATATATATATGTATTAGTATACTGTATTGGTGTTTTTCTTTCTGACTTATTTCACTCTGTATAATAGGCTCCAATTTCATCCACCTCATTAGAACTGATTCAAATGCATTATTTTTAATGGCTGAGTAATACTCCATTGTGTATATGTACCACGGTTTTGTTATCCCTTCATCTGCTGATGGACATCTAGGTTGCTTCCATGTCCTGGCTATTGTAAACAGTGCCGCGATGAACATTGGGGTATACATGTCTCTTTCGATTCTGGTTTCCTTGGTGTGTATGCCCAGCAGTGGGATTGCTGGGTCGTATGGCAATTCTATTTCCACTTTTTTAAAGGAATCTCCACACTGTTTGAAGTCCTCATTTTAGAGTGTAGAGGTTGAAGAAAAATTAGACTTTACACCATGAGAATACATTCAAAGTTATCGTGCATCTTCACCAGAGGGCTGAAGAGTAATCAGATGTGTATTATAAATGCCTGAAAGTGAATTTTTTCCTCAGAGTAAAGAGTTAAATAATAATCAACTGTCATCTGTGGCACTTGACTCATCCTGTGGGATCTAGTTTACAGTTATGTATGTATTTTTTTAAGGCAAGGTGTCTCAAGTTACCCTCAAGGCTACTCTTTCCTCTCATTGCATAACTTTCTCAGTCTTTTGCTAATCCATGCCTTCTACTTCCTTCAAGTCATGTTGTTTTCAATAAAGGCTGCTTGTTCTTAAAGATGGAGAAGGCACTGGCACCCCACTCCAGTACTCTTGCCTGGAAAATCCCATGGACGGAGTAGCCTGGTAGGCTGCAGTCCACGGGGTCGTAAAGAGTCGGACACGACTGAGCGACTTCACTTTCACTTTTCACTTTCATGCATTGGAGAAGGAAATGGCAACCCACTCCAGTGTTCTTGCCTGGAGAATCCCAGGGACGGGGGCACCTGGTGGGCTGCCGTCTCTGGGGTCACACAGAGTTGGACGCGACTGAAGCGACTTAGCAGCAGCAGCAGCAGTTCTTGAAGATACTAATATCAGTGTTACTTCTTCTAAGATGGCTGTGCTCTATCCGGCTTCGCTCTCATCTGCAGAGCTATTGTCATGTTAGCTGGCATTTGCCGATGTGTGGCTTTTGTTTGTTATTTTTTCAGGTATTCCCCACCAAAGCACTTATATGTTGTTTAGCACATATTAAGGTTTAGTCATTTCTTGTGGAAGGAGAAAGAAGGGAAAGAAATGAGAAAGCAAAGAGGAAGTAATCTAGCACAGCTTTATAACTTTCTACTAATCTAGGTTACAGCTTTTGTATTTACTGAATGATGAACATCAATTTTGTTGCAAATTATGTTGTCTGTTATTAATATGATTGTAGCCTATCATGGTGTCTTTATTATGCCATAGTGAACTTTCTTGGTTGATACCTTTCCAATATGTACCTTTGAGGTATATATCTTAATAAGGCAACATGCCATGAAGGTTTACAAGTTTAATATCCTCATGGTGAAGCAGGTAAGTAACCATTTCAACAGGCTCTTTATTTAAGAGCAAGGAATTCAGCACACATTTCTAACTTCTGAGACTCTTGTTGAGTCTTGAGATGTATCTTGAGATGACACATTAACTCTTAAAATAAGATTTATTTTTATAATCTTGAAATAAGATTTTTCTTTGGGTGTTTTCTCCTTTTGTTTGAGGCTTTAACTTGCTGAAGAATCATTTTTTAAAAGGCCAGCAGACAGCTGAAAACACACCTTTGAAGCCCTGTGAAATTGGTTTGATATTTTAGGAATAAACACTAGATCCAAGGAGCAGAAACACAGACAAGAGAAAGGACTGTTCCTTCAAAGTGAAGGGTAATTTTCTCAACAGTCTTGCAGCAGGTCCTGTGTTTTGAATTTTTTTCTTTTTTATATAAAATATTAAATCTTAGTATTGAAAAGGAAAAGGGCAGCAGAAATTGAGAAGTTTAGTCCTTATTGTTCCTCTCTTGAGGGCATGAATTAATCTTCACCTAATGAGCAAACTTCCCCCTTCTCCTCATCTAAGCTCAATGGGCAAGACACAAAAACAGAGCAGTCTTGGGCCAAGATTGCTCCAAGAGGTAGAGAACCCCATACAAGTTAATCAAAACCACATTTAAAAATTTGTTGGTTAGTCACTAAGTGGTGTCTGACTCTTTTGCAATTTCATGGACTGTAGCCTGCCAGGCTTCTCTGTCCACGGGGTTTCCCAAGCAAGAATACTGAAGTGGGTTGCCATTTCCTTCTCTATGGGATCTTCCTGACCCAGGGATTGAACTCCTGTCTCCTGCTTTGGCAGGTGGATTCTTTACCACCAAGCCACCAGGAATGCATGACGATTAGACTGAATGCTGAGAAGTCCAGATAAATATTAGAATTAGTTTTATATAGACAAATCAAATTTTACATATTTTCTTCCCTGTGTTAGCTATCCAATAACCCTAATCAGCATTAATATTGACAACATGACCTAAATCTGTGTACATTTTAGTTCTCATTTTACTCACATTCTCTCTTTTGAATGTGAATTCACCTCTCACTTCAGATGGTGAATGATACTTTTGTAATTACTGCAATCACATCTGGTATCAACATCTATAGATGTATGTTAACATCTCAACAGTTACTTTTTTTTTTTAATAAAGGAGAATAAATTAGGACTGAAGAAGGACTTGAAAGAGTGAGAGCGTTGGTGATAAGGCAACTGACTTTTCCTGTTCAGCCCCTCTTGCAACTGAGGAGAGTCAAGTGATTTTGGAAATCAAACACCTTCACTTTTTTTTTTTTTTTTAAGTGTTACTTTAAATGATTATTAGCCTTTCTTTCTTTCTTTTTTTTTTTGTATTTATTTATTTTTTTACACGAACTCCCAAACATGAACCCCCCTCCCACCTCCCACCCCACATCTTCCCTCCAGATCATCCCCATACACCAGCCCCAAGCATCTCTGATGTTAACTAGCTGGACTGATTATGCTTACCACTCTGATCCTCAGTTAGAGATAGTTTGGAAAAGGTTCTGCTCCTATCAGGGGCTTAGTAAGCATTAGTTCTTTTGGGACACGCACATTTTGATCATATTTTTTCAACTAAACAGTCTTTATTGAGCAGCCACCATATCCAAGGCATTCTTGCTAACACACTAGAGATATGAAGATATATATGATATGGTGCCTACCCTCAAGCTGCTCCTTGTTTATTGGGAAAGCTTTGGACTATAACTGCCTTAAGACAGATAACCAACAAAGACCTACCATATAGCAAAGGGAACTATACTCAGCAGCTTGTAATAACCTATGAGGGAAAATAATCTGAAATATATATACAGTTGTTTTCTATATATAACTGATTCTCTGTGCTTTAGACATTAAACTTACATGATATTGTAAATCAACTATTTGCTATTGTTATTGTTTAGTTACTAAGTCATGTCTAACTCTTTATGACCCTATAGACTGTAGCCAGCCAGGCTCCTCTGTCCATGAGATTCTCCGGGCAAGAATACTGGAATGGGTTGCCATTTCCTTCTCCAGGGGATCTTTCTGACCCAGGGATTGAACATGCCTCTCCTGCACTGACAGGTGAATTCTTTACTTCAGAGCCACCAGGGAAGCCCTCAAATCAACTATCCTTCAATAGAAATTATATATATATATATATACCTCAATGGTAACTATGTCCTCTGTTTGGAAAATGGTAACATGAGGAGGACTATGATGATTAAAATCAGCAGTTTCACATGCAATGTGCTTCAGATGGTAAGAATCCATAGAGACTATAGCAAGGAGACTACTTGAATGGAGCTCCTTATAGTTTCCTTAATCTTTTTTCAAATTATTACTAACACTAGACATGTTTGGCTGTGAAATTTGTGCAATTTGATTCTTAGACAATTATGGATCAATCTATGACCCTACCATCATCTTTCTTCAGTGTGACTCTCTTTTCCTTGCTTGAATTGATGTTAAAAAGAAGTAAAATATTTTCTTCTCTATTATTTCAGCTGGAGGAATAAGAAATTGGATGAATTTTCCACAATAAGCAGAATAAAAAACAGCAGGGTAGTTTAAAATTCAATAACTAATGATATTCTTCTCCATGATTTCATCCCTTACCCTGTTCACTACTGTGGTTCTGATTTAATATTGATATTTTTCATGTGGTAGACTCCCCCAGGATCAGGAATCCTAACCAATCCAAAATGGGCATCTGTAGTTCTCTAACACTGTCTTATTTTGGTTCTTTTAAATTAAAAGATACCTATATATCACTCTTTGAGCTAGCATGCAGTTTTTCATATTACTCTTTACTAATATGGGGCTTCAAAGGTGCCTCAATAGTGAAAAATCAGTCTGCCAGATCAGGAGTCATGGGTTCAATCTCTGGGTCAGGAAGATCCCCTGGAGAAGGAAATAGCAACTCACTCCCAAGTGTTCTTGCTTAGGAAACCCCATGTGCAGAGAAGCCTGGTGGGCTATAGTCCTTGGGGTTGCAAAGAGTCAGATATGACTGAGTGACTGAGCATGTATACACACACATTTGTCAATATAATTATCTACTTTTGGGGGCTGATGATCTTCTTGGGGCCACATCAGAAACAGATAATTCTACATCCTATCTCTGGATCAGGCTGAACTAGATGCCCAGAAAGAGCCAGTAAGTGTGAGATACCAGACAAAGAGGCGTGCTCCTTGAAAGAAAAGCTAAGACAAACTTAGACAGCATATTAAAAAACAGAGACACTACTTTACCAACAAAGGTCCATATAGTCAAAGCTATAGCTTTTCCAGTGGCCATGTATGGATGTGACAGTTGGACTATAAAGAAAGCTAAGTGCCAAAGAATTGATGCTTTTGAACTGTGGTGTTGGAGAAAATTCTTGAGAGTCCCTTGGACTGCAAGGAGTTCAAACTCATCAGTCTTAAAGGAACTCAATCTGGAATATTCATTGGAATGACTGATTCTGAAACTGAAGCTCCAATATTTTGACCACCTGATGTGAAGAACTGATGCACTGGTAAAGACCCTGATGACAGGAAACACTGAAGGCAGGAGAAGGGGATGACAGCGGATGAGATGCTTGGATGGCATCACTGACTCGAAGGACATGAGTTTGAGTAAGCTCCAGGAGTTGGTGATGGACAGGGAAGCCTGGCGTGCTGCAGTCCATGGGGTCACAAAGAGTCAGACAGGACTGAGTGACTGAACTGACAGACTGACCAGACATGGGACTTTTGTTTTCCTAATAATTTCTCTTCAAATGGCTAGTATTTATCCACATTAAATGTGAGGCTGACTTAGGAGGGGATATGTATTTTTTTTTCCTGGATTCAAGTCAGAAATGGAATTAAATTAATCCATTTCCCTGGTGAATGACCTGGAAGATGTCTCCATGCTTCTTCTTGCTGCTCTCTGGCTCCTGGGTGATGTAGACATTCATAAGAACAGTTGCCCAGAGGATATACAGTGAGAGAAGGAACCAGGGAAAGTCTAGTCAGTTGACACCTTGACCCAGTATCTGTATATAAAATCCCTGTGGGGTGGGAGGTGGGGGGGGGGTCATGTTTGGGAGTTCGTGTAAAAAAATAAATAAATACCAAAAAAAAATTTAAAAAAAAATGTAACTAATAAGAACCTACTGTGTAGCACAGGGAACTCTATTCAGTACTCTGTAATGGCCTTTATATGAAAAGAATCTAAGAAAGAGTAGATAATGTATAAGAGATTCACTTTGTTGTACACCTGAAATGAACACAACATTGTAAATTAACTACACCCAATAAAATTAAAAAAAAAAAAATCCCAACCTCTAATCTTAAGCAAGGAAATGTCCCCAAATTGTAAAACTTTAAGAAAAATGGACTTGTTTTCAAACAACATTAATAAGACATTGATTTTGTATCATTGTTATATTATTTTGAAAATCTTGGCTTTTAAAGTGTAGTTTTGTTTATATACTGCATAAGAGATTCACTTTGTTGTACACCTGAAATGAACACAACATTGTAAATTAACTACACCCAATAAAATTAAAAAAAAAAAAATCCCAACCTCTAATCTTAAGCAAGGAAATGTCCCCAAATTGTAAAACTTTAAGAAAAATGGACTTGTTTTCAAACAACATTAATAAGACATTGATTTTGTATCATTGTTATATTATTTTGAAAATCTTGGCTTTTAAAGTGTAGTTTTGTTTATATACTGCAGTGGAAATCAAAATAACAACAAAAATAAAACAAATGATAAAGCCTCTCTTATTCTCCTAGAGTACAAAATGTAAAGACAAATTGAATATAAGGGTAATACAACCTTAGAGGTATCTCTTGCTAAGAGCCAAGAAGTTGATTCTTCCTTCTCTGTGTTCTTGACATGCAAGTTTTATCCATGGACTATCAGAAAAGAGGCAAAACCATCTCCTAAAAATAAAAGAGAAGCCCCCCACAAACACTGCCAAACAATCTGGTGATGTCAGCATGGATTTGGACTCTTTAAGAAGTTCATGCCATTTGTATTAGATGGAGTTCTCTAGAGAATCAGAGCTAGGAGGATGTGTAGATATGTGAAAAGAGATTTATTTATTTTACAGAATTGGCTTGTGTGATTGTGGAGGAGGTGAGTCCAAAATCTCTAGAATGGACTGACAGGCTAAAGACTCAGAGAAGATCTGCTGTGGTTTGAGTCTGAAAGCCTATCAGACTGAAGACCCAAGGAAGAGCTGATGCTGCAGTGAAATCTAAATCTGTCTCCTGGCAAAATTATCTTTTGCTCAAAAGAGGTCAGTCTTTGGTCTTATTGAGGCTGTCAACTGATTGGATGAGGCCCACCTATACCATGGAGAACAACAACTTTACTCAAGGTCCACCAATTTAAATATTCATCTTATTCAAAAAAAACCCTCATAGAAATATCTAAAATACTACTGGATCACATATCTATGCACTGTGCCCCAGTCAAAATGACATGTAAAAATAATCATCACACCATTTGACCCAGTTTTTCAATTTCTAAACAAATATGTTAAGAATATAATATATGGTGATTGCAGTCATGAAATTAAGAGACTTTTACTCCTTGGAAGAAAAGTTATGACCATCCTAGACAGCATATTGAAAAACAGAGACATTATTTTGCCGACTAAGTCTGTCTAGTCAAGGCTATG
>SJYX01019712.1:3971-80548 GCA_006410675.1 Oreotragus oreotragus | reverse complement strand
GTCTGAGTGAACTCTGGGAGTTGGTGATGGACAGGGAGGCCTAGCATGCTGCAATTCATAGGGTTGCAAAGAGTCGGACATGACTGAGCAACTGAACTAAACTGAACTGAAGAATATATTGTAATCAGAGATATGGTTAGGGAATTACATATAAGAAATATTATTTGTAATAGATGAAGCTTGAGATATCTTAAATGCCTAATGATATGTGTATGAGTAATTAATATATTGAAGATCTAATAAATGGACTATTACTCAAGTAATAAATAGTTTTTCCTAAAGATTATTTAGCATCATAGGAAATTACTCATAATATTATGCTAAAGAAAACTAATAACAATTTTACAATTCTTTTCCCTCTTTCCTTTCTCTTCTTCTCATTTTGTTTCCCTACTGATCTTTCTCTGTTTCTCTCTCAGAAATATTTCAAAATCTTTACAGTATCTTCTTTTCATAATTTTCCCTGTTTATTGTAGAAGTAAACATTTTTAATATGAGAATGTGCTAAGTTTATCATCAGGAAAAGTGAAGAGACTTTGTTAAGTTTTTGTGTCTGTGTTTATCAACTTGCCTTTATCCTGACAGGAAACACAAAATCTCTTCAGGGGAAAAAAACAAAACAGAGCATTTACTGCCGTGTCAGTTCCTCACCGTGGAACGTGAAGGAATAAATGTACTGCAAATGCAAAGGTTGCACCACAGGAGTGGAATCTGGATATTATGAGATGCAAAACTCATATAGCGTGACTGCCAAATATGTTGCCATTTTCTGGGGACAGAGAGAAGGAAAGAGAGAGAGAAACAGAGAGACCTTTGCTACTCTGAAATGTAAAAAAAATTATTTACGGGATGAGAAAATGAAGGTCCCCAGGTTTTTATTATCAATAGAATGTAAGCAAAAATCTCTGAAAAAAAATTTTTTTAAATCTCCCCAGAGCAATTTGCTATCTCTAATTTATAAGGCATGCTCATTATTTAATCATTTAACCCAGGTTGTCAGTAACATTGCAAAGAAAGCACTGACAGTGCAAAAGCATAAAATATTCACAAAATATTTTTTTTTCCCCCAACAGACTTCCACTTAGGACCTTTTGTGAGTGACTAATGCTAGTTTTGCTCCCCTACTGTAAACAACCAGGAAACTGGATAAAATATAAAACACATATTTAGGCACTGGACAATAGAAAATATAGAACTGTGATACAAAAGGGAAGGGAAACTGATGAGGTAAATTCCTCAATTATTTCAGCTTTTTTCACAGAAGAATTTTCTGTAGCAGCAGACAGGAAGGGAACTCGAGCAAAGCATAATACTCTCAACTGAGGGACAAGATATAAATCGAAATTCAGAGACAGCTTAAATTCGAAGGGCTGAATGCCAGAGATGACATAGCTTTAAAGAAAGAGAGCTCCAAAAACTTGCATTATGTGGATAACTAATGAGAATCTACTGTATAGCACAGGGACTCTACTCAATGCTCTGTGATGACCTAAATGGGAAGGGAATCCCCAAATGAGGCTATATAGGTATACTTATAGCTGATTCACTTTACTGTACAGCAGAAAATGACACAATATTATATAGCAACTATACTCCATAAAATTTTTTTTGGAATCCTCTTTACCTGAATTTTAAACTGAGCTTGCATAGAGGCCAGGAGACAAATTACTAGTACTAAAGGAAAAAAAAATTACAACTTTCAAAGCACTTAGGGAATTCTGTTAATGGTGGTTGAGGTACAAGGCTTTGTTGATGAATTGTCATAATCAGCTCTGTTTAACTAAAAAATAAAAAAATAAAAATAAATAAATCAGTCCCTGGAAAGAGTTCTTCTACAGTGATGGTGTAAGGATTTCTTAAAATGTGCTCCTTTCTGAAAACAATCAGCAACATTTTCCAAAATGATGGAAATGAACCAAAATTTGCAATAATCTAAGGGGCATTCATTCAAGAAAAACACATGATTCTTGGCAAGAAAAGTTAGTTTTGTGGTGTCTCAACTTACCTGTTTACATTTGCTTCTCATTTCAGCGGTGGCCTTAAAACCAATGGCTCACTGTAGTTTTGATTTACATTTTTCTAATAATTAGTGATGTTGAGCACATTTTCATATGCCTCTTGGTCTTCTTTGGAGAAATGTTCATTTAGGCCTTCTCCCCACTTATACCACAGAGAACACTACTCACTGCTCTGTGGTCACCTAAATGAAGGGAATCTAAAAAAGGGGATATATGTATATGTAGAGTTGACTCACTTTGCTGTACAGCAGAAGCTAACACAACATTGTAAAGCAACTGAACTCCAATTAATTTTGTTTAATTGGCCATAATAAGAAGTTCAACAAAGGGTTGTCTGGTGCGGGGTCATTGAGATTTCACAAATATATAACAGTGATAAAAGAAAAGGCTCTCAAGCAGTAGCCATAAAAACCAGTGAATCAGCATTCGCGGGAAGGGGCAGAATAGTTTGAATCTCCCAAAAAACTCATCACCATAGGTTTTTTTATTTAACCTGTCTGGATGTTGTCTGGCAATTCTTTTTTTCCCCCCTCAAATATCATTCATTTATTCATTACAAATCATACAAGCAGAGAATTTTAATTTAACCTAAGATTCTAATGGGTGTTCCTTGGAAGGAATGATGCTAAAGCTGAAACTCCAGTACTTTGGCCACCTTGTGTGAAGAGTTGACTCATTGGAAAAGACTCTGATGCTGGCAGGGATTGGGGGCAGGAGGAGAAGGGGACAACAGAGGATGAGATGGCTGGATGGCATCACTGACTTGATGGACGTGAGTCTGAGTGAACTCTGGGAGTTGGTGATGGACAGGGAGGCCTGGCATGCTGCAATTCATGGGGTCGCAAAGAGTCGGACATGACTGAGCGACTGAACTGAACTGAAGATTCTAATACATATTTTATTGGAATATATCTGGTTACTGAAAATATATATTATACACTACCATAATACTTTACTATATTAATTTTTTTACACAGAAAATTTATGAGGTACACACATACTATTATTATACATATTTTCTAGTTAGAGAAATAGAGTCCCAGATACAGGTAAAGTTTCTTCTGACCACATAGTCCAATCATATTTTCTTACCCATATTTTGGAAGCCATCACTAATGTGAGTTTGATGTATATTCATCCATTCACTTGTTGCTTTCCACATTCATACATCTATCCAAAACCAGTATAAAATAGTGTGTTGTGTGTTTTAAATGTATATAAATATTATCAGACTATCTCAAGTTAGTGATTTAGCACTTTTTTTTTTTTTTTTGGATGAGAAGATGTGAGAGTCTGGACTTAATGAAATAAGTTATAGAATCATTCCTTTGATATGCACCTTGAGTGTCTAGGGCTCATAACCTGCTTTTCTCTATCCTGAATCCCCTCAGGCTGCACTTTTGGGGGTGGCTGCAGAGACAGATGTCTCAGTGGCCACAATATCTTCTTTTTACTGATATGGCAGGTAACAGTGTTCAGTGCAGGATACACAGGAAATGCAGGTTCAGTCTCTCGGTTCCTCAGGGACTAAGATTCCCCAGAGAAGGAAATGGTAAGCCACTCCAATATTCTTGCCTCGGAAATCCTATGGACAGAGGAGCCTGGTAGGCTACAGTTCCTAGGGTCACAAAGAATCAGACACAACAGAGCAAATAAGCAAGCATAATGTTCATGCAAGTCTGAGGTGGGACCTAAGATTCTTCATTTTTCACAAGCTCTAGGGTGGATGATGGAGACAGTGCTGCTCCACAGATCACATATCAAGGAGTAAAGCTCCAGGCAATATGTGAGCAGGCTCTATATATCATGGAAGGCTCCCTGTAAGAGGAGCTTAGGCCAAGTTTTAAAGGAAGAATGGGCATGTTTTTTGATTATTTTTAAAGTTTTTTAAAAATCTTTTTTTTTTATAGTGGAGAAAAGTTGATTAAAATGTTGTGTTAGTTTCAGATATACAGCAAATATATTCAGTTATATATACACATGTATCTATTCTTTTTCAAATTATTTTCCCATTTATGTTATATAGAATAAGAAACAGATTTGCCTGTGCTAACAGCTGATCCTCGTTGGATATTGATTTTAAATATGAGTGTGTATATGTCAATCTCAGACTCAGAGTTTATCACTTCCACCCACCTTTCCTCTTTGGTAACCATAAGTGTGTTTTCTAAGTCTATGAGTCTGTCTCTGTTTCGTAAACAAGTTCATTTGCATCATTTTAAAAGTTTTCCCATAGAAGTGATATTATGTGATGTTTATCCTTCAGTTCAGTTCAGTTTAGTCACTCATTCATGCCCAACTCTTTGCAACTCCATGGACTGCAGCATGCCAGGCCTCCCTGTCCATCACCAACTCCCATAATTTATTCAAATTCATGTCCATTGAGTTGGTGACGCCAGTCAACCATCTCATCCTCGGTTGTCTCCTTCTCCTCCAACCTTCAATTTTTCCCAATATCAGGGTCTTTTCAAATGAGTCAATTCTTCACATCAGGTGGCCAAAGTATTGGAGTTTGAGCTTCAGCATCAGTCCTTCCAATGAATATTCAAATGAGTGCAATTGTGAGATAGTTTGAGCATTCCTTGGCATTGCCCTTCTTTGACATTAGAATGAAAACTGATCTTTTCCAGTCCTGGGGCCACTGCTGAGTTTGCCAAATTTGCTGGCATATTGAGTGCAGCACATTCATAGCATCATCTCTTAGGACTGGAAACAGCTTGATTGGAATTCTATCACCTCCACTAGTTTTGTTCATAGTGATGCTTCCTAAGGCCTACTTGACTTCACATTCCAGGATGTCTGGCTGTAGGTGAGTGATCATACCATCGGGATTATCTGGGTCATGAAGATCTTTTTTGTACAGTTTTTCTGTGTATTCTTGCAACCTCTTCTTAGTATCTTCTGCTTCTGTTAGATCCATATCATTTCTGGCATATACTGTGCCCATCTTTGCATGAAACATTCCTTTGGTATCTCTAATTTTCTTGAAAAGATCTCTAGCCTTTCCCATTCTATTGTTTTCCTCTATTTCTTTGCATTGATCACTGAAGAAGGCTTTCTTATCGCTCCTTGCTGTTCTGTGGAGCTCTACATTCAAATGGGTATATCTTTCCTTTTCTCCTTTGCTTTTCACTTCTATTCTTTTCACAGCTATTTGTAAGGCCCCCTCAGATAGCCATTTTTATTTTCACATTCCTTTTCCATGGGGATGGTCTTGATCCCTGTCTCCTGTACAGTGTCTTGAGCCTCCATCCATAGTTCATCAGGCACTCTGTCTATCAGATCTAATCCCTTGAGTCTATTTCTCATTTCCATTGTATAATCATAGTGGATTTGATTTAGGTCATACCTGAATGGTCTAGTGGTTTTCCCTACTTTCTTCAATTTAAGTCTGATATGGCAAAAAGGAGTTCATGATCTGGTCTTGCTTTTGCTGACTATATTACAGTTTCTCCATCTTTGGCTGCAAAGAATATAATCAATCTGATTTCGGTGTTGACCATCTGGTGATGTCCATGTGTAGAGTCTTCCCTTTTGTTGTTGGAAGAGAGTGCTTGCTATGACCAGTATGTTCTCTTGGCAAAACTCTATTAGCCTTTGCCCTGCTTTATTCTATACTCCAAGGCCAAATGTGCCTGTTACTCCAGGTGTTTCTTGATTTCCTGCTTTTGCATTTTAGTCCCGTATAATGAAAAGAACATCTTTTTTTGGGTGTTAATTCTAGAAAGTCTTGTAAGTCTTCATGGAATTGTTCAACTTTAGCTTCTTCAGCATTACTTGTTGGGTCATAGACTTGGATTACCATGATATTGAACAGTTTGCCTTGGAAATGAACAGAGACCATTCTGTCGTTATTGAGACTGCATCCAAGTATTGCATTTTTTGGACTCTTGTTGACTGTGATGGTTACTCCATTTCTTCTAAGAGTTTCTTGCCCACAGTAGTAGATACAATGGTCATCTGAGTTAAATTCACCCATTCCAGTCCATCTTAGTTCACTGATTCCTAGAATGTTGATGTTCACTCTTGTCATCTCCTATTTGACCACTTCCAATTTGCCTTGATTCATGGACCTAACATTCTAGGTTCCTATGAAATATTGCTCTTTACAGCATCAGAATTTGCTTCTATCACCAGTCACATCCACAGCTGGGTATTGTTTTTGCTTTGGCTCCATCTCTTCCTTGTTTCTGGAGTTATTTCTCCACTGATCTCTAGTAGCATATTGGGCATCTACCAGCCTGGGGAGTTCATCTTTCAGTGTCTTATCTTTTTGCCTTTTCATACTGTTCATGGGGTTCTCAAGGCAAAAATACTGAGTGGTTTGTCATTCAGTATTATTTTGCCATTCCCTTTTCCAGTGGACCACACTTTGTCAGAACTCTCCACTATGACCTGTCCGTCTTGGGTGGCCCTANCGATCTCTAGTAGCATATTGGGCACCTACCAGCCTGGGGAGTTCATCTTTCAGTGTCTTATCTTTTTGCCTTTTCATACTGTTCATGGGGTTCTCAAGGCAAAAATACTGAGTGGTTTGTCATTCAGTATTATTTTGCCATTCCCTTTTCCAGTGGACCACACTTTGTCAGAACTCTCCACTATGACCTGTCCGTCTTGGGTGGCCCTACATGGCATGGCTCAGAGTTTCATTGAGTTAGACAAGGCTGTGGTCCATGTGATCAGATTGGTTAGCTTCCTATGACTGTGTTTTTCAGTCTGTCTGCCCTCTGATGGAGAAGGACAAGAGGGCTATGGAAGCTTCCTGATGGGAGAAACTGACTGAGGGGGAAACTGGGTCTTTACTGAGCCATGCTCAGAGGGCTTATGCCATACCCAAGGCTGCTGTAGCCAGAGCCCCTATCCCTGTGGGAGTCTACTGCTGACCTGTAACTTCACGGGAGATGGTCAAATACAGTTCTGTCTCAGTCTGGGTCCTGGTGTGCACAAGCTTTGTTTGAGCCCTCAGAGCATCTCTGGCGGGAATGGGGTTTGATTCTAAACGTGAATTCACCCTTCCTACCTTCTTGCAAGGGCTTCTCCTTTGCCGTTGGGTGTGGGGTATCTCCTCACAGCTGTTCCAAGGCCGTGCAGCTGCCGCTCCAATGCCTACCATCTTGCTAGGGTTTCTCTGACCTTGGACATGGTGTATCTCCTCACAGCTTCTCCAGCATCACACAGCCACCACTCCAGGACTGCACAGCCACTTTGTTTGTCTAAGTTACTTCACTTAGTATGATAATATCCACATCCATCCATGTTGCTTCAAACGGACATAGGGTTTTTGTTTGTTTGTTTGTTTTCCACCAGAACATACATTCCAGAAGGAATGAGATGACTGAAAGGGAGAAAAGTAAAGCAGATAGAAACAAATGATACACTAGCTGGCTCATCCCTACCAGAGAGCTGGAGACCTGGCAGAAAATAGAAATAAATAGCAAATCAAGGAAATTTAATGGCCCTCTTATGATGTCTGGATGTGTCAGACTCAGTCACCCACTCAAAACCTGTGTTTTCTGGAGCACTGCTGGTCTGAGAATCAAGCATCAGTATCTGGCTGACTGCAATCAAATCAGAAGAGAAAATTCTGAGGTTATACTTTTACTTCTTTAACTTAATTTTTAAAATACTAATCTTTCTTTTCTCAGTGTGAAGTACATGCTTTCTGCTCTTTTTAAAAATGATTTTATGCCACCAGGTATGTGTCTTCAAAAAAGTGGCAAATGACATACCTTTTGCCTCTCCCTTTCAAATGGTGATTTTCAATTCGGATTGCTCATGGGCGGCTGCTTATGATTATCATTACCCAACCCTCATCTTTGAATATTTTGATATATTAACCTGAGGTGGGGCCTGAGAAGAAGTATTTTTGAAAAGCTGTACAAGTGATTTGAATGGGCAGCCTTTGCTCTCCAAACATTATCTGACCTGACTCTGCCTCCACTGGGCCACAGAGCAGGGTCTACACCGGGTTTTCTAGGGCTATTCAGCAACAAGAGGAAGTCTAAAGAGTCAGAGGCTGGGACAGTTTCACAAATTCTTGACAGAGTACCACCTATTTCATTAAAACATGTTGGGGATTATATAGCAATGGTCAATAGTTGTTCCTGTAAGTCAAACTTACTCCTACTACTCAGAATGGATATTAGCTCCAGAAACTCACCCTTGTAATTTCTCAAGATGGACATTTATAATTTATGGAAAATGCCCAGAAAATAAATGGGTCTAAATTTTTGGAGGAGAAGAGGATTCCCCTTTCAAAAACTTGGATGAGATGTTTTGAATACATTTGGAAAAGAATTCATCCTTAATAGTAATAAGAGTTTGGCAAGAATCAGAGAAGTCTGAAAATCAGTGTGAATCACAATAGTCTTTGTGAATGCAAAAAGATCCCATTGGGGATTTTATTTGCATAGTTTATTTTAAAAATTCATTTATTTTCCTCCTTTTTACTTTTGAAGTATTTGTGGTTGTTGTTCATTTGCTCTGTTGTGTCCGATTCTTTATGATCCTATAGACTTCAGCACGCCAGGCTTCCCTGTCCTTCACCATCTCCCAGAGCTTGATCAAACTCATGTCCTTTGAGTGGGTGATGCCATCCAACCATCTCATCCTCTGTCATCCCCTTCTCCTCCTGCCTTCAATCTTTCCCAGCAGCAGGGTCTTTTCTAATGAGTCAGCTCTTCATGTTAGGTGGCCAAAGTATAGGAGTTTCAGCTCCATTGAGCCCTTCCAGTGAATACTCAGGATTGATTTCTTTTAGGTTTGACTGGTTTGATCTCCTTGCAGTCCAAGGGATTCTCAAGAGTCTTCTCCAACACCACAGTTCAAAAGCATCAGTTTTTTGGTGCTCAGCCTTCTTCATGGTCTAACTCTCACATCCATACATGATTACAGGAAAAACCATAGCTTGACTATATGGACCTTTGTTGGCAAAGTCATGTCTAGCTTTTTAATAACTTGTCTAGCTTTGTCATAGCTGTTCTTCCAAGGAGCAAGCATCTTTTAATTTCATGGCTACAGTCATAATCTGCATTGATTTTGGAGCCCAAGAAAATAAAATCTGTCACTGCTTCCATTGTGTCTCCACTTATCTGCCAGGAAGTGATGGGACCAGTTGCCATGATCTCAGTTTTTTTAATGTTGGGCTTTAAGCCAGCTTTTTCACTCTCCTCTTTCACCTTCATCAAGAGGCTCTTTAGTTCTTCTTCACTTTCTGCCATAAAGGTAGTGTAATCTGCGAATATGAGATTATTGATATTTCTCGTAGCAGTCTTGATTCCAGCTTGTGCATCATCCAACCTGGCATTTTGTATGATGTACTCTGCATATAAATGAAATAAACAGGGTGACAATATACAGCCTTGACATACTCCTTTCCCAATTTGGACCCAGTCCATTGTTTCATGTCTGGTTCTAGTGGTTGGTTGCAATCCCAAAGAAAGGTAATACCAAATAATGTTTAAACTACCACACAATTGCACTCATCTCATATGCTAGCAAAGTAATGCTCAATATTCTCCAAGCTAGGTTTCAACAGTACATGAACCAAGAACTTCTTGTGTGCATACAGGTTTCTCAGGAGGCAGTTAAGGTGGTCTGGTATTCCCATCTCTTGAACAATTTTCCACAGTTTGTTGTGATCCACACAGTCAAAAGCTTTAGCATAGTCAATGAAGCAGAAGTAGATGTTTTTCTGGAGTTCTCTTGCTTTTTCTATGACTCAACCTATGTTGGCAATTTGATCTCTGGTTCCTCTGCCTTTTCTAAATCCAGCTTGAACATCTGGAAGTTCTCGGTTCATGTACTGTTGAAACCTAGCTTGGAGAATATTAAGCATTACTTTGCTAGCATGTGAGATGAGTGCAATTGTATGGTGGTTTAAACATTCTTTGGTATTGCCTTTCTTTGGGATTGCAATGAAAACTGACCTTTTCCAATATGATTTCTGTGTGTTAGTCACTCAGTCATGTCCAACTCTGTGACTCCATGGACTGTAGCACACTAGGCTCCTCTGTCCATGGAAGTTTCCAGGCAAGAATACTGGAGTGAGTTGCCATTTCCTTCTCCAGGGGATTTTCCCAACCCAGGGATGGAACCTGGATCTCCGGCATTGCAGGCAGATTCTTTACCATCTGAGCTCCATGAGAAGCCAATATGATTTACATATAATAAAATAGACACATCTTAAGAGTACAGTTCAAACAGTGTGACAAATATATACCTGTGTGTTTCATTGTCCCAGTCAAGATAAAGGACATTTCTATATCATTCCAAAAAGTTCACATTTGTGGACCTGCAGTCATTGTCTCCCCAGCCCTCCCTTAAATAACTCCACTGGCCTGATTTCATATAAATGAAACATAAAATATGTATGTTTTTATTCTTTTATATATAATTTTTTCCAATCTGAGATATAACTGACATATAGCACTGCATACAGTATAATCACTTGAATGCCTATATTGTAAAATGATGATCACAGTAAGTTTAGTTAATATCCATTATCTCACACAAATCCAAAAAAAGAAAAAAAAAATGTTTTTCTTTGTGATGAGAACTCTTAGGAGCTACTCTCTTTACAACTTTCCTCTGTATCATACAGCGGTTATATTTATAGTCATCATGCTGTACATTACACATCTCCAGTATTTATCTTGTAACTAGAAGTTTCTAGCTGTTTCCATTTTAACATATGTACATTTTTATATCTGACTTCTTCATTCAGCATGATGTTGAGATTCATCCATAGTATTGCTTGAATCAGCAGCTTTAAAAAAAATGCATAGCATTATGCATGTACAATTTTTTTTTTTTTAATTCACTTCCTTGTTGATGAAAATTTTTGTTAATTCCAGTTTGGAACTATGAATAAAACTGTATGAAGATTTATTTATAAGTTTTTGTGTGTATCTCTTCATGTAAATTATTAGAAGTGGAACTGTTGGGACACAGGGTAAGTGGATCACATGGTAAACTTATAAGAAATAGTCAGATTTTCTAAAGTGATTATAACGTTTACTTCCCTTCAATAACATATGAGAATTCCAGTTGCTGATCACGCTTACTAACACTTACATTGCCAGTTTTTAAATTTTAGCCATTCTGTTGACTTATAGAGGTATTTCAGTGGGATGTTAGTTTCCATTCCTCTGATGACTAAAGATTTTTAAGCAAATTTTAGCCCTTATGTCAAACCATATACAAATATTAACTAGAAATGAGTAAACACAAAAAGAACACTTTTACAAGAAAGCATAGGAGAAAAACTTTGTGACTGTGGGGGTAGACAAATATTTCTTAAACAACTCATAAAAAGCACTTAAACGTAAAAGAGAAAAAGTGTTAATTTGGATTATATCAAAATTTAAATCTTTCACTTTTCAAAAGATAGTGTTAATAAAATTAAAAGATGAACCACAAACTGGGAGACAATGTTTTCACTAAATGCATTTAATAAAGGACTTGTATCCTGAATATATAAACAACTCTTACAACTCAAGGTGAGAAACTGAATCCACTTTAAAAAAAGGAATAACAAATATGAATAGACACTTTCAATTATTTTTGTTGAACATTATTTTATATGTCTATAAATGCAAACACATTAAAAAAAATACAATCTTATTTTTCCCATTTTAACTTAGTTTCTACTTTTCTTATTCTACTCATGTCAGTACCCAGCTCTAAGCCCCTTGCCACCCATGGTAATAACCCAGAAGTATTTCTCTAGTAATGTAATCATATAAACACACACACACAGACACATGCACACACACACAGGCACAGATAAGGATTTTGTCTTTATTTTTTAAACAAAATGGGAATCATATTATTTTTGTATTTCTGCATCTCGTTTGCCTTTTTACAAAACTTCATTATTGACACTGATCCAAATCAACTGTCATAATGCCAGTTTTTCTCTTTTCATAGTTTCACACTGTTCTGTGCTATGTATTAACCATAAATCAGTCAGCCATTGCCTTTGTTTCAATTTTACTCATTGAACAATGGGATGATAAACATCCTCGCATATATCCTTTCTTTTCAGTATTTTTGCTTTTAGGGGTGAAATTCTTGCCAAATTGCTTCATGAAAAGGCTATGCTCTCTTTTTTTTAATGGGAATCATATTATTTTTGTATTTCTGCATCTCGTTTGCCTTTTTACAAAACTTCATTATTGACACTGATCCAAATCAACTGTCATAATGCCAGTTTTTCTCTTTTCATAGTTTCACACTGTTCTGTGCTATGTATTAACCATAAATCAGTCAGCCATTGCCTTTGTTTCAATTTTACTCATTGAACAATGGGATGATAAACATCCTCGCATATATCCTTTCTTTTCAGTATTTTTGCTTTTAGGGGTGAAATTCTTGCCAAATTGCTTCATGAAAAGGCTATGCTCTCTTTTTTTTATTTTAACTTAGTACACTGTAATTTTATTTCATTTATTTTTAAAAATTAATTCTTCTTGGAGTATAGCTGCTTTACAATGTTGTGTTAGTTCTACTGTAGTTCTAGGTGAATCAGCCACACATATACATAGATTACCTTCCTTTTGGACCTCATTTCTACAACTGACAAGAACTATGGGAAATGTGTGCCTTTTAGGTTTATCTTGAGAGCTGGTTGAAATAATAAAGATTAAATTTCCACAGCCCTTAGAAAAATAAAGGCTATGCTCTTTCCCCACAGCCCAACCAGCAAAGCAGATGTGGGGAAGAATAATACACCCTTGTGTTCAGGTACAGAAAATCTAGTGCCAGATACTCTGTGTCATATTTCCTAGTTCTGCTCCTTATTAGCTATGTCACTCTGTACCTCAGATTTCACATCTGTAAAATGGGAGAAATAGCACTTACATCATTAAGAGTGCTGTGAAGATGAAATGAGTTAATACCTGCAGAGCAGTTAGTGCTTAGTATATACTAAGTAGGGTAGAATCGTTAGCTGCAACATTTCACAAATGTTGAATAAGCATCTGCTATTTTTCTCAGCATCTATTTTAGACTCAGGCTATGGCTGTGAATAAAACTGACCAAAATATCACTTGCCTGTGGAGCTTTCATTCTAGTGGAAAAATCTGCTACAGTGTTTACAGTTTTAAAACAGTTTTGCTGTTCTGATAAACATAAAGTAATATCTCATTATTCCTTTTGATTTGCATTTTTCATTTGATCATCTTTTCACTTACAAAATTGACACTTCTACTGGCTTCTATATTTACATATTTTATGTATTTTACCTACCCTTTAAATTATTGATCATTTTTGTTTGGTATGTAATTAATACCTTCCTTTGTTGCAAATTCTTTTTACCCAAATCTGTGCTGTATCTGTTGACTTTCTGTAGTGCATCCTTTTTCATATGATTGTTAATTTTTATATAGCTAACAATTTCCATCATTATTTTATAGCTTTTAGAGTAAAAGGCTTAGCTAGGTTACATTGTACCAGTATTTTCCAAAATATCTCTTTCAAAGATTAAAACTTTTCTTCATATTGAAATCTTTAATTCATTTGTGACTGGTTTTTTAATATTACTGGTGATATAATGGGGTTCTATGTTTTTCTTCTAGATGAAAACCAAAATGTGTAGATACTTAGAAAAAAAAAACTATCTTTTTTCTACTGAAATTAAATGAATATTTAACATCGTGTATAGTCCATCCTAAAGGAAATCAGTCCTGAATATTCATTGGAAGGACTGATGTTGAAGCTGAAACTCCAATACTTTGGCCACCTGATGTGAAGACCTGACTTATTTGAAAAGACCCTGATACTGGGAAAGAGTGAAGGCGGGAGGAGAAGGGGGCAACAGAGGATGAGATGGTTGGATAGCATCACTGACTCAATGGACATGAGTTTGAGTAAACTCTGGGAGTTCGTGATGGACAAGGCAGCCTGGTATGCTGCAGACCATGGGATCACAGAGTCAGACATGACTGAGTGACTGAACTGAACTGATATATATGTGTGTGTATATATATATATGTGTGTGTGTGTGTGTGTATGCGTGTGTGTGTGTATTTTCCACTTCAGAATTATTTATTCTATTTACAAATCTGTTCTTTTACTAATACCACATTGATCTGATCATAGTGACTTTTGGTGTGTGTTGGTATCTAACAAAAATAATGAAAGATTCTTATGATGCCCCTTTCCCAACTCTCATAAATAGAGGAAATACTTATAGAATTAGATAAGAATGACATTCCTTCTAATTTATTGAATGACCACCGTATGTCATGTGTTTTTTACATTATCTTACTTAATGTCCCATCATTCCTATCAGGCAAGTATTATACTGCATGTAATTGTCCAGAAAATCATGCATCAGAGAATGACATTCTTTTTACTCAAAGTTTCATAACTGGTAGTTAGCATAATTACAGTTCATATCACATATGTCTCCCTCAAAAGTCCTCACATATGTTAATCTCTCTCTCCTTTGTGATGCAATAATTCAACTTAAAAGAGTAAAATAAATTTTAAAAAATCCTAGAGAATCACTAAATCATGAGTTATAGAAAATATTGGTTTATGCAAGAATAATGCTGAGCACAGTTAATTACTGTTGGTTTTTTGATAGAATTACAAGATTAATGCCTGGGGGAGACACTTGGTTGTAATACATCTTTATGTGAAAATGGTGCTTCCCTTCATTTGTCATGTAATGCAATTCTTTCAGTTGATCTGAGCTGGCTTTATAAGCTTCTTCAAGAAGCTTTTATTTTTGACAGAATGAAAATACAATTGCCTTAAGTGTCTTTTGCAAGAAGTCAACTCCAGACAGTGAAAGCCATCCTCCGGGCAGGTCTCTTGGCCTCTTTCGGCACTGGGACAGGGGAAGAAAATGACCCTGCACAGCTAAGGTCCAGAGCAGCCCACATCCTCTTCACATGCTCATTCCTGAGGTCCGAAATCTCCACTCTCCTCTCCTCCCTGTGTACTAGGTTCATACTGGGTTCTCAATAAAGCCGCACTCACAAACCCCCAATAAACAAAAAAAACCCACCCAAATTGTTTCACACAATTCTTTTTTTCCCCACATTATTCAAGCATGTATTGCTGGAACCATTCATCATGACATTTAGTTACTTGATATCGTCTATTACTGTCCTTAAGGTCTTAAGTCTTGAGTCTGCAGTAAGATGTATAGGGTCTTAACGGTGAGCAGCTTATTGAACAATGCGGAACTTGAAAAAGCCCTAGTCCAATAACATAACTTCCTGACTTGACTTGAATTCCTACCTATTAAGAAGTAAATCAGAACCTGATCCTAGAGAGACTCTGAAAATCTGAGGAAATCTCTGTTTCCTTTCTTAGTTAAAATATAGTAGATGGGTAGAGTCACAGCACCCAGGGCACTCTTTTAGTCCTTTCAGAAACCTCACTAGCGCTCCAAGTAAAAAAGAGTTTCAAGTCAGTCCACACCAGTCCTCTGCCTCAGCCGTTCCCAAGGCTCTGGCCTAGGGGTAGGTTATTCCACTTCTGGGCTTCTCTAGTTGCTCAGATGGTAAAGACCCTGCCTGCAGTGCGAGAGACCTGGGTCTAATCCCCGGATCTGGAAGATCCCCTGGAGAAGAGAATGGCTACTCACTCCAGTACTCTTGCCTGGAGAATTCCATGGACAGAGGAGCCTGGTGGGCTCCAGTCCATGGGCTCGTAAAAAATCAGATGTGACTGAGCAGCTAACACCTACTTACTATTTCACTTCTACCAGAAGCACAGTCCAGAATCCAGCAGCCTCCACCAGTAGAATGGCCAGACTATTTCCAGAGCTCTTGTTGTAAAAGGATATGTCCTCTGGAAGAAATAGAGCAGCACAGTTTCCATCATGCTGTGGTGAGGAAAGAAATGTAAGCACTGTTGAGTCACTGCCAGGAACAGGTATGTTACCCAGCTTTAACTCAGTGAGATAAAGTGTAGCTGAGGCATGCTCAGCAGGGGCTGTCAGGTTTTTAGGACTTCTAAAGCATGCCTTTCTCATCACTGGAATCGTGACAACTTTCTCCTGCAAAGTGCAGTCCGTATTGAATTCTGGGGAGCAGCTAGCAGGAAAGTGGTATAGTTAGGTGCTGTTTCATAAAGGACTGTGCAAATCACAGCATGCCGTTTTGGAGATTAGCATTGTGATGTCTTAGAAAATTGTGTGTGTAAAAAAGTACTGTGGTGTAATAGACATACTTTGCTTTGATTTCAAGTTCCTTGTTTAAAATTAATCTTTATTGGAGTATAGTTACTTTGCAATGATGCGTTGGTTCCTACTGTACAGCAAAATGAATCAGCCATCCATATACATATATCCCCTCCCTTTTGAACTTCATTCCCATTCAGGTCACCACAGTGCATTAAGTAGAGTTCCCAGTGCTATAGGGCTTCCCTGGTGGCTCAGCTGGTGAAGAATCTGCCTGCAATGCAGGAGACCCCGGTTTGATTCCTGGGTCAAGAAGATCCACTGGAGAAAGGATAGGATTTGTTCTCATGAGTTATCTATTTTAGACATAGTATCGCTAGTCAGCTTCTGAACCAGAGCAGTTGCATGACCTTGATCAATGTATCTGCCTTGTCTGAGAAGAAATCCTTTCCATCCATGCAGGAACAAGGCTGTAGAAGTCAGTGAGGAATACTTCCAGGCCCTCTGAACCACAGTTTCCACTGGCCTCATTATTTGACTTCTCAAAACGCCAGATGCCTAGTAGCTGTCCAAGTAAGAGTTGTTGTTTGACTGGCTGATTGATTGTGTGGGTTTTAAGCTGATTGGAATCCTATAAACAGCAAGCACATATACATATATCCCCTCCCTTTTGAACTTCATTCCCATTCAGGTCACCACAGTGCATTAAGTAGAGTTCCCAGTGCTATAGGGCTTCCCTGGTGGCTCAGCTGGTGAAGAATCTGCCTGCAATGCAGGAGACCCCGGTTTGATTCCTGGGTCAAGAAGATCCACTGGAGAAAGGATAGGATTTGTTCTCATGAGTTATCTATTTTAGACATAGTATCGCTAGTCAGCTTCTGAACCAGAGCAGTTGCATGACCTTGATCAATGTATCTGCCTTGTCTGAGAAGAAATCCTTTCCATCCATGCAGGAACAAGGCTGTAGAAGTCAGTGAGGAATACTTCCAGGCCCTCTGAACCACAGTTTCCACTGGCCTCATTATTTGACTTCTCAAAACGCCAGATGCCTAGTAGCTGTCCAAGTAAGAGTTGTTGTTTGACTGGCTGATTGATTGTGTGGGTTTTAAGCTGATTGGAATCCTATAAACAGCAAGCACGCCTCTTCTCAAAGTAAGTCTGAAGAGTGTCTGCTGAGTTAGGAAGTATCTCATGGCCTGCAACAAATAACAGAATGAGTGCGGCTGGAGCGAGAACAGAAGTCGGATGTCCAGGGTTCATGGGGGTGCTCCCAGATGGAGATGCAAGACTCTTGTCCAAGGGGAGGACAGGCTGAGCTGTTGAGAGAGTCCTCCTTCCTCCCATTCAGGCATGTTTGGAGTCCATATCCAGCCCACACCAATCACAGAAACAGACTGAAAGAACCAAATGAAATGAGATAATGAAAACCATCCCACAGCCAACAAAGGAGGCTGTCCAAAATGCAAGAACAAATAAAATAAAAACCTCTGGCAGAACTCAGAAAAAAAAGACTGCAACTCAAGAGAGAGCTAAAATTACTCTTAATAGATCTTGGTAGAACTGCTGAGAGACCTCAATCTCTCAGCTTTCTGTATTATTTATTGATTGAGCTGGCGTTCTCACTGAATCATGAGTGCCTCAGAAAATTACTCCAGCTTTGGGTTGCAGAATGCAGGCCAGGAAAGAGAAGTCTTCGTTTGGGACCTGCTTCTTCTTTGGCTATGTGGTTTTGTTGGGGTTTCCCCATGCCTCAGTTTCCTCATCTGGAAAATGCAGAGATGCATACGGACATTGGTCATCTCTCTTTTTCTCAGAACTACCTTGACTCAGCAGCCCTTGTGCAGTGATAAGACTTTTTTATGTCTCAGATTCAATCACAAATTTCTCCAAATAACTTATCTCAAGCAGCAGCAGCAGCAGTTCCTAAGTCCATCCACTTGTAGGAAGAGACCTTTTAAGCAATCTTGAATTTTACTGCAGCCCAGTCTGTGGCTACATGGGCGACTGAAATGTCTCTGATAGATAGTACTTGGTCCATAAGATGTCTTCAGCAGATTAGTTGCAAAAAGTCAGAACTTGGGTTCTGTCCTGGCTTTGTCACCAGGGTGTTGTAAAGTCTGGAACAAGACAATATTTTTATTTTTTCTCATCCGTAAAATGAGGAGATTGGACTAGGTGCCTTTTAACATCCCTGCCAGCTCTTAGAGTTTGTATTATAGTAATGGAATCTGTGACACTGCTTCTCTTTCAAGAAGCAAAAACATTGGCTTTAAAGATGCAGAAGAAAAATGGTAGCTTTCTTTCACTCCCTTAAGAATAATCTTCTGTTGCCAAATTAGTGACATGGTAAATCAGGGTTACTGTATTCATTATCTCTCCTTGGCCAGCAAAAACTGGTAATCAATCCTAGTTCTGTGAAACTGAACATTTTCTTTGAAGCAAAAGCATTACCCATAGTCTTAATAATAATGTAAATCTAGAAAAGATGGAAGATTTTTTTGCCTATATTTGTTGTTAAATGAACAAGACCTTTGCTTAAAGCTAAAGCAATACTATGTTTTATGGCCAATGTCTTATCTGTATATCCACCTGTCTGTCTGTCTGTATCTCTTCATATCATACCCCCTCTACATCCAGTCTTGGATAGATCTTTCATCTTGAATTGGATAGACTGAAACTTCCCAGGTCAGAATAAATAATTATTCTAGATATTTATAATGCACATATCAAACAGTTCTTTCCTGTTAATGTAAGAGCTTCAATTTAACCTCTGAGCCAAGACTGAGTTCTGTTTTGTTTTATTTTCATTTATTTGGTGGTAATGGGGAGAAGGTATAATGTCCTTGGCTTTTGCTTAAACCAAGAAGATCTAAAGAAGACTTTTTAAAATATGTTTATTTTTACTTTATTTTACTTTACAATACTGTATTGGTTTTGCCATACATTGACACAAATCTGCCACAGGTATACATGAGTTCCCAATCCTGAACCCCCCTCCCACCTTCCACCCCATATCATCTCTCTGATCTCACCAGTGATCATATTACACAGATGAGTTGTAGAATTTCTTTAACTCCTAGAAATCGAGTGAGCTGATAACCAAAGTGCCACTGTTCAGAGGAAATGTTACCTTAAAGTTGACTGTAATGCTTTTTCTACTCACCATTACATGGGTTTGTATGAAATGGCAGGGAAGGGGACAAGCAGAAATTGAGGAGCGTGGAGTATGGAGAAGGGCAGGGTTCTGTGGAGGGACCCGAGAGAGTATATGCATATAGTGGGAAAGCAAGCAACCTGAAGAAGAAATAAATATAGTTCATCCAATGTTTGGCAGTGAACCTTGCCAACTAGGCTCATGAAAATTTTGGGCAAATATGGCCACCACTCAATACATGTATTGAGGCCTTCTATGTTCTCAGCATTCTTGAGGGGAATGGTGAAGCTACAAAATTATATGATTTTATTTTCAACTCTAGAATATTTCTTGGATGGCCAACAAGCTCTGTGATAGGCATGGGGGAAAACAGAGGAATAGAATCAAAATTAAGCCACACCTCAAATAGTGTGATTAAGGCTGTGGCATCCTTGAAAGGCTCCACTACCAGAATCTACATATAATATGTAATGGATTACCCTGATGTAACTTGAAGGGTATGACCAAACAAACATGTCCCTTGTCATGTAGAAGCTCCATTCCAAACTGAATCTTTCTTTCTCCAAATGAGTTCATTTTCTTCTGTACCTTTCTTATTCTCTTCCCCTGGTTTGTAGTGAGGTCCCTTCTTCATCCTCCTGGAAAACCCCTACTTCTCTTTTAAGACTCACCTGCACATCTTTTCCAGATGACATTTAGCCAGTTCTCCATCAGCTCAACCATTGTTCTCCCATTTTCCTGTGCTTGCCTAATAGATCTTGGAGGAACATCTCATTATCAGATATCGTTCTGTGGTTTATAACTAAAATCATGGCAAATTCTGGCTAGCAAAAGTTATACAGAGTATGATAAAACAATAATTACTACCTTTATACCCTGTGCATGTATCTTTTTCTTTTTGCTAAATGCTAAACCACCTTTAGCCTTTTGGATATAATTCAAAGGCATGACAAAGAATGCTGATATTTCAGCAGTATTTCTTATTTGATCAAACTCATAGTTTTCATTTTTTTTTTTCAATTGGATCATATGTAACCAGAATTTAAGCAGCTTCTGTTCAAAATCAGCAGGAAGTCTCGGTCAAATTGCTATTTGGTGTTTTGAAAATTGTCCTGCATTATGCATGTATGAGACATACCAGCTCTCTTTGCTTTGAAATTTCTTCTCTCTGTTCCAAGGGATTTGGCAATTTCCCCTTTATTTGGTTCTTTGTTTAGTGTTGATGGGCATTCCTTTTTCATGCATCTCAGGAACAAAATGTAACACAGTTTAATCTACTTGGAGATACATTCTCTTCTTAGAGACAGTAATGTATTCAGTAGTTGCTTTGCAAGAAAATATAGAACTGCAGTTCTTTGTCTAATATTAAAATGTATACCATTGATGTAAATGTGTGCCCTGCTGATATATTTCCACATATTCTGCATCCATAATACTTTATTTCAATGCCAAATTATAGGGGAAACTTTTGAAGACTTTTCAATGACAATTACCAGTAGTGCTGGCATCTCAAGTAAAGTAATGAAAATAGTAAACATATGGTCAGGTTTGTGCTGTGACAGCCATATCATTTCTGCTTCCAGGCCACAGTGATGGTAAGATGCTGTTGATAATTATGAGACAAATTTCTATCTCAGAGATGTTAAAATGATCAAAGAAAAGGTGTGTGTTAGAATTGATGAGATGTGGTAAAGACTCAGAATACATCTAGAACTTTTCTTAGAGGAAAATTCATACCTCAAAGACTGACGTTACAAACCAATAAAGAAGAAAGAAAAGTAATCCACTAAAGAAAACTGCAGCTGCTGCTGCTGCTAAGTTGCTTCAGTCGTGTCCGACTCTGTGCAACCCCATAGATGGCAGCCCACCAGGCTCCCTCGTCCCTGGGATTCTCCAGGCAAGAACACTGGAGTGAGTTGCCATTTCCTTCTCCAATGCATGAAAGTGAAAGTGAAGCCACTCAGTCCTGTCTGACTCTTATTGACCCCATGGACTGCAGCCTACGAGGTTCCTCCGTCCGTGGGATTTGCCAGGCAAGAGTACTGGAGTGGGGTGTCATTGCCTTCTCCTAAAGAAAACTGAAGAAGGTGTAAAAAAAAAAAAGAAAGTAAATCTAAGGAATGTGAAAGGAAAAGACTGATAAAGATATATGGGAAAGTTAACAAATTAGAAAATCAAAAGCAATAGAATCTTTTAAAACGTTCTGTATTTTCTGTTATTTTGTCCAAGTGCATTGGCTAGCAAGAATGCTGCCAGTTTTCAGTTTGAGATTTGCATCTTCAATTATGTTAGTTTACTAAGAAAATTATACTCTCGAAATAAATGTAGCATTGAATCAAATGACATTTTCTTCCATCATCTACAGAGATGATCATGTGATTCTTCCCTATGATCTAGTCATAGAGTGCATATTAGTTTTCTAGTATTGTAACATGCTTGTATTTATGGACTTTGTTACATTTGTGATGGCTTATCAATTTATCAAGACACACCTGGATATATTATATTAATTATATTTCATGATATTATATTCATAAGATAAATGTTTAATTTTGGCAGAATATATTTGAACATATTCAGTTAGCTTGTGACTGCTGTAACTACTGTCCTAGGGTTCTGAGTTTTTGCATTTACTTTACAGCAACCCCAACACTCCCACAGCAGAGACAATAGCTTTCCTTTGTAGTGACTATAAAGCTACAATAACAAAATGATTAAGTACTGGAAGAAAGATAAACAGAGCAGTAGAACAGTCTAGAAATAGATATAAATACAATATTCTCATATTAAAATATGAAAATGTAGCATATGATTATTTATTTACTTGTTTTATTTTTATTGAGTACAATTAATTTACAATATTGTGTTAGTTTCTGCTGTACAGCAAAGTGAGTCAGTTATACACATACATATATATCCACTCTTTTTTAGTTTCTATTGCCATGTACGTCATTACACAGCATTGAATAGTGTTCCCTGTACTATGCAGTATTCTTATTAATTGTCTATTCTACATATAGTAGTATGTATATCTCAGTTTCAATCTCCCAATTTATCTCTCCCTCTAATTTAACCCCTGCTAACCTCAAGTTTGTTTTCTACAGCCTGTGACTCAACTTTTGTAAGTACGTCCATTTTTTACCAATTCTTTAGATTCCACATAATAATATAAATGATATCATATGTTTGTTTTTCTCTGTCTGACATACCTCACTCAGTATGATAATCTCCAGGTCCATCCATTTTGGCTGCAACTGACATTATTTCATTCTTTTTTTTTTACATAGCCAAGTACTATTCGCAGATGGTGACTGCAGCCATGAAATTAGAAGACGCTTACTCCTTGGAAGAAAAGTTATGACCAACCTAGATAGCATATTCAAAAGCAGAGACATTACTTTGCCAACAAAGGTCCATCTAGTCAAGGCTATGGTTTTTCCAGTGGTCATGTATGGATGTGAGAGTTGGACTGTGAAGAAAGCTGAGCGCCAAATAATTGATGCTTTTGAACTGTGGTGTTGGAGAAGACTCTTGAGAGTCCCTTGAACTGCAAGGAGATCCAACCAGCCCATTCTGAAGGAGATCAGTCCTGGGTGTTCTTTGGAAGGAATGATGCTAAAGCTGAAACTCCAGTACTTTGGCTACCTCATGAGAAGAGCTGACTCATTGGAAAAGACTCTGATGCTGGGAGGGATTGGGGGCAGGAGGAAAAGGGGACTACAGAGGATGAGATGGCTGAATGGCATCATGGACTTGATGGACAAGAGTTTGAGTGAACTCCGGGAGATGGTGATGGACAGGGAGGCCTAGCGTGCTGCGATTCATGGGGTCACAGAGAGTCAGACACGACTGAGTGACTGAACTGAACTGAACTGAGATAGTACTACTCAGAGAAGGTGATGGCACCCCACTCCAGTACTCTTGCCTGGAAAATCCCATGGATGGAGGAGCCTGGTGGGCTGCAGGTCGAGAAGAGTCGGACACGACTGAGCAACCTCACTTTCACTTTTCACTTTCATGCATTGGAGAAGGAAATGGCAACCCACTCCAGTGTTCTTGCCTGGAGAATCTCAGAGACGGGGGAGTCTGGTGGGGTGCCGTCTATGGGGTCGCACAGAGTTGGACACGACTGAAGCGAATTAGCAGCAGCAGCAGATGGTACTGCTGGGCTTCCCTGATAGCTCAGCTTGTAAAGAATCCGCCCGCAATGCGGGAGATCTGGGTTCAATCCCTGGGTTGGGAAGATCCCCTGGAGAAGGGAATGGCTACCCACTCCAGTATCCTAGCCTGGAGAATTCCGTGGACTGTATGGGCCTTGAAGGCCTGTAGGGGGAGGGAAGTCCCAGGGCAAAAGCCTGGGGGCAAGAGAGTGTTGCATGTCGAGAGCACGGTTGGCTTGGCTAGTTGGAGTGAGGGGACCCTGGGCTGGAGCGGGTGGGAGGATTGGGGACAGGGTGTACCAAGGATCCTGACAAGGGACTAGATTGAATCCGAGAGGTATAGTGATGATTGTGGAAGGGATTCTTGCCCCCTAAAGTGGCAAGCTGAAGTTCATTCACGAACACAGTGATGGAGGGCTTAGACGCAGTTAGAAGATGAATAAGGAACCGATAGACAAGGAGTTACGACTTTGGTGGAAAAATGAACATTTGTTGCACAACCCGGTGTGTCCTACAAACTCTGCCAAAGCATTTTTCCTTTTTTCTTTGAGGGCTAGAATTCACATACCAGTAAAATTCACCATTGTCAAGTACACAGCTCAGCGTTTGTATTAATAACTATATTCCCAAGGCTGTGTGATCATCACTGCAATCTCACTGCCTAATTCCAGAAACTGAGTCTTTTCTCAGCAATGATTTTGTTTTCCAGACTAGGTCTCACATTTGAAAGAGTATGAAATTTAAAAACACCCACGCATTAAAGGTATGTGATCGTTCCTGTGTTCTGGGCTCCCAGGAGGCCACCTTGGTTAGCAGTTTCTTGTATATCCTTCAGAGCAAGGCTTCTTGAAGCTGTCAAGCCAGTGACCACCACCCTCTCCACTTCTGTTTTCAGAGATTTTAAAGAATATTTATTTATTTGGCCGCACCAGGTCTTACTGGTGGCATGTGGGGTCTAGGTCCCCAACTAGAAATCAGCTAGAAATCTAGGTCCCCAACTAGAAATCAGTCTTAGCCACTGGACCACCAAGGAAGTCCCGCAGGGATTTTTTTTAACCCTCTTTATTTTGAATAATTTCAGGTCTACAGAAAAGTAGTATGGAGTCCACAAAATCGTTGCATGCCTTCTCCCAGACTTCTCAAGTGTTACCACCTTGCTATACCTACTTTATGCTCGTCTGTCTTTCTAATTACTCGTTCTGAGTCGTTCGAGAGTAGGGGTGTTGCCCAGGAGCCCCTTCACCCTTCGTGTTAGTTTCTGATGGCCGCTGACACAAATGATCACAAATGTCGTGGCTTATAATAACACGTTTGCTCCCTGACCAGAAGTACTTCCCTCCCCTGGTCAGAAGTTGAAAATCAATCTGACTGGTTAGAATCAAGGGGTCAGCAGAGCTGGTTCCTTCTGGAGGCTCTGGGGAGATTTGTTTTCTTGTCTTTCTCAGCTTCCAGAGGCCACCCACATGCCTTAGCTCGTGGCCCCTTCTTCCGTCTTCAAAATGCATTGCTCCAGGGAATTCCCTGGCAGTCTAGTGGTTAGGACTTGGTGCTTTCACTTCTGGGGCCCAGGCTCCATCCTTGGTCGGGGAACTAAGATATCTCAAGCTGTCTGGCGGGGCTGAAAAAGAAAAAAACAGAAACAAAGATCATCAGTCTAACCGCTGCTCACATGGCCTGCCCCATTGGCCTCCCTCTTATAAAGACCTTCCCATTACATTGATGGCTCAGACGGTAAAGTGTCTGTCTACAATGTGAGAGACCTGGGTTCGATCCCTGGGTTGGGAAGATTCCCTGGAGAAGGAAATGGCAACCCACTCCAGTACTCTTGCCTGGAAAATCTCACGGACGGAGGAGCTTGGTGCAGTCTACTATCCATGGGGTCGCAAAGAGTCGGGCATGACTGAGCAACTTCACTTTGGATAATTCGAGATTAATTTCCTGCCTTGAGATCCTCAGTTTCATCCCATCGGTTAAGTCTATTTCTCCCTTCGAGGTAACATTTGTAGGATTCAGGCCGTGGACATTTGGAAGCGGGGACATTATTCATCTCACCACCCCCTGAATCTGTCATAGCATACTGCCCAAGAACATTCTCCGACACAAACGCAGTACAGTGTCATCATTAGGAAATTAACATTGGCATATGGGTACTATTTATCTAATCCACAGACCTTATGCCAACTGTCCCAGTAATGTCCTTTATGGCAAAAAAAAAAATTTTTTTTTCACAGACCTTATGCCAATTTCTCCAGTAATGTCTTTTATAGCAAAAAAAAAAAAAAGTTTTTGTTACACACACGCACACCTCTCCAGTCCAAGATCACACACATTGCATCTAGCTGTCACACTCTACTCTTCACCCGTCTGGAACTGGTCCTGAATTTTTCTCTATCTTTTGTGACCTTGACACTTTGGGAGATTACAGGCTAGTTGTTTCCTCAGTGTGGGTGCACTTTCTCTTGATTAGATTTAGGTTACACATTTTTGGCACGGGTCGCCCAGAAGAGTTCCCTGCCCTCTCCACCTCCCACCACGCTTTTCTCCTAAGTAAACTTTGTGCAGAAGCTTATGTAGCACAGATGCCAAAAAGTGAGCTTGGCGCTGAAGCACCCGGCTGGGGAAAGTTTCTGCAAGTGACACCACATATAACCAGCACCTTGAAGTTCCCTCAGGCTCCTTCCAGTCACCAGAAACCCCCGTAACCTGGCATCTAACAGCATGGAGTTATTTCGTTGCTGTTCAGTTGCTCAGTCATGTCCGACTCTTTGTGACTCCATGGACTACAGCACATCAGGCTTCCCGGTCCTTCACCATCTCCCTGAGTTTGCTCAAACTCACGTCCATTGAGTCAGCGATGCCATCCAGCCACCTTATCCTCTGTCGCCCCCTTCTCCTCTTGCCCTCTTGAATTCGGAGCAAGACGTTTTCTTTTTCTTGATTATTTATTTGGCTGCTTTAGGTCTTAGTTGAAGCACCTGGGATCTTTGAATCATGTGGATCTTTCATTGTGGTGCCTGGATTCTCTAGCTGTGCTGCAAGAGCTCAGTTGCAACGTGTGGGACCATAGTTCCCCAACCAGGGGTTGAACCCAGACCCCTTGCATTGGAAGCACCAGTCTTAACCACTGGACCACTAGGGAGGTCCTGACCAAATCTAGATCAAGTTCTGAACAAAACCAAGGCCCGCGTTCCTTTGGATTCCACAGTGACTCCTCTCTTGGAAAATGCACTGGGTATTAAAACCAAACACTAAACACTTTCATGTGTATATGTCAGACAGCTCGGATTAGTCTCAGAGCATTTGAAACCATTATTCATAGACACGAATGTCCACTGGGACGTTTTGAAGTCACTCAGGATGTGGACATCTCTTTGTGATACAGACGGGCTTCTGTGTCGCGTCTGGTGCCCACCCGCGCAGTCTCTGTGATGTCCAGAAACACCCCAATATGTTGCTGGGGTGGCGCCCATCCCTGTGCCAACCAACCCCTGCACGTTCCCAGGATGTCCTCTAGGGGGCAGCATTGCCCACTTATGGCGAGATGTCTAGCTCCTTTGGTGCGTGAGTGCTAAGTCGCTTCAGTGTCTGACTCTTGGCGACCCCGTGGACCGTAGCCAGCCAGGTTCCTCTGCACAGACATGCGGATACAATCCATCTTTTACAGTGTCCGAGTTGGAGAAGTCAGCTACACACGGCAGTTATTTGTAACCCCCAAACCAACAGTCCTGGTGTTTGTGTGGTCCTTGGGGTCATTCATAGAGGAGTGAAAGTATTGAGCTGTGCAGAGTGCACCCAGCTGAGGTTGGGGGGGGAGGTGCTGCATTCTGCTTTCTTGTTCTAGCTCATACTGCAAATCAGTATCCTTTCTGCAACCTACTGAGCGCCACGTTTTTCACTTTGGGGATGCTTTTGGTTGGTGATTTCACTGTTTGAAATGCTCCCTCAAGCATAGTGTTTAATGTTATTTGGTCTCCCTAGGAGCGAGAAGACTGTGATGCTGGGTACAGAGAAAATAGTTGTGTAAGAAAAGCTTCTTTCAGGTTCCAGTTATAGTGAAAGTTGGTTGTGAATTCAATATGAATCAATGCTATATATATATGATAAGGTGTCTTTAAAATTTTTTTTTATTGAAATATAGTTGATTCACAATGTTGTGTTAATTTCTGCTGTACACCAGAGTGACGTATACATATATATGTGTGTATATATATATATAGTTTTTTATATATAAATCTTATACACATAACTTTATAAAATGGACATGTGTGCATAGCCCACCAGGCTCCTCTGTCCGTGGGATTCTCCAGGCAAGAACACTGGAGTGGGTTGCCATGCCCTCCTCCAGAGGATCTTCCTGACCTGGGGATTGAACCTGTGTCTCCTGTGGTTCCTGCATTACAGGTGGATTCTTTAACGCTGGGCCACCAGGGAAGCCCAAAACAGATATGAGCAGACACCAAATGGCAACAAAGCAAACCTCATATATAAAATCTCCTGGAGAAGGGAATGGCAACCCACTCCAGCATTCTTACCTGGAGAATCCCATGGACAGAGGAGCCTGGCAGGCTATAGTCGATAGGGTCACAAAGACTCGGACACGACTGAAGTGACTTAGCATGGACGCACGTCTGTAAAATACAGAATTCATTTATCCATTCTGGTATTTTAAGACCTGCCTGGAGTCAGGTGGTGGTGTAATTTGACATAAGGTTTTAAGCTAGATTTATTTTTAAAAATTTACTTTTGTAACTGAGGAGTTGAAGTCTAGCTGATGTATTATGTGTTCGTTTCAGATGTACAGCACAGTGATTCAGTTGTATGTGTATATATCCTTTTTCAGATGCTTTTCCATGAGAGGTTATTACAAGAGACTGAGTGTAGCCCCTGGGCTACGCGGCACGTCCTTGTTGTCTCTGCTGGGTTTCTGAGGGGCTAGTTCACACCCTCTGCCACGTGTCGTGACCTCTCTCTCTGCTGCCCCATAGCCATGCTGCGGATGGTCTCAGCCGTTCTCCAGTTTGGTAACATCGTCCTGAAGAGAGAACGGAACACTGACCAAGCCTCCATGCCCGACAACACAGGTACGGCCACCTGGCCCGCTACCCACCCTCATACAGAGCTGCGTCCCCGCAGGCCCGCCCTGATTTCCTGCCCTTGGCTGAATCTTTACTGAAAAACACCTTCCACTCTTTACTTGATTATACAGAGTGTGAGCTCTGCTGAAAATGTGAACAACATCAATGTGCCAAAGAGGGGTGGGCAGGGTCTGCCGTCATCTCAGCCCCTCCCAGAGAACCCCCGTTAGCGCGGGGCATGTCTCCTTCTGGACTGTGTGCTTTGCTTTTTTTTTTTTTTTCGCCTTTCAAAAGCAGAAGTATAGTTGATATTCCTTTTTTTTATCAAAATGAAAATAGCTCTGCTTCTTTATTATAAAATAATACAATCTGGATGGGGAAGAAACTCTGGCAAGACAGCGAAGGATAAAGGCAGGGAAATTACCCATAATTACTGCTCACATTTTGGGGCAGCTCTCTCTGGGCTTTGTTCTGTGTCTATATCAATGTGGAGATAATTATCACAGAAATGGAATCGTGCTTGACACCCCCTTCCCCTCGGGATGGGAAGAGCTTGCTGTCCTGATTATGAAACCCTATGGGCTCATTTTCAAAAGCTGTGTGACACAGAGCATATGAAGGAATGGCATCCCCCTCTCTCTGTTTTTTTTTTTTTGGTGGTGGTGGGATGTATATCAGTATCCATACGGAGCCATGAAATATTCAGGATCTTAATTCTGAACCAGGGATCAAACCTGCACCCCTTGCACTGGAAGCTCAGAGTCCTAACCACTGACCACTAGGGAAATCCGGAAGGAGCATCTCTGATAGTGTCATTGATCTGAGCTATTCCTGTGACATCTGGTGGGTTCACACACCCAGCAGGTGTGTGGTTTGAACTCATTCATTCATTTGGTTTACAAATGGGGGGTCAACAAAGACTTTTAAAATGGTCTACATTAAAAAAAAAGAAAAAAAACTTAAAAAAAGTAACACGGAGGGCTTAGAACCCTGGTAGGCCATCCTGTTGCTGGCAGTGTAGTACTCCGTGTTGCGTTTGGGTTTTTTTTCCATTTAAAAATATTCTTGGAGAAGGCAATGGCACCCCACTCCAGTACCCTTGCCTGGAAAATCCCATGGATGGAGGAGCCTGGTNGCCATCCTGTTGCTGGCAGTGTAGTACTCCGTGTTGCGTTTGGGTTTTTTTTCCATTTAAAAATATTCTTGGAGAAGGCAATGGCACCCCACTCCAGTACCCTTGCCTGGAAAATCCCATGGATGGAGGAGCCTGGTAGGCTACAGTCCATGGGGTCACTGAGAGTTGGACACGACTCAGTGACTTCACTTTCACTTTTCACTCTCATGCATTGGAGAAGGAAATGGCAACCCACTCCAGTGTTCTTGCTTGGAGAATCCCAGGGATGGCGGAGCCTGGTGGGCTGCCGTCTATGGGGTCTCACAGAGTCGGACACGACTGAAACGACTTAGCAAAAATATCCTTAAAAAAAAAATAAAAGTATTCTTATATAAGGCAAAATCATTGCAGATGAATTAGAAATTGCAATTGCAGAGAGAGAGAGAAACAGATTTAAATCTTCATCACCTCTCAGAAATAACCACTGTTGAAAAACTCCTCCTAGGTGTATTTCCTTTTTGCTGGTGCTGAGTATTTGTAGTAGCTAACTTCCTATGATGCAAGTGATAGAAGCTTCAAACCACTTCTTAACGATCATTTTAATTCAGAGGCGAAAGAAGAAACACACCTACCCACACAGTCCTGCCTCCATCTTCTGCCAAAAGAGTTGTTAACATTTTGGCAATTATTTTTCCTACAGAAGTAAAGAAGATCAATGAATTTTTAAAGATTTCTTTTGGGTTTGGCCACCTCAATGAATTCTTATTCCAAGAGCTGTCCCCCCAACATTTTATTGAGACACTTTCCAACGTACAGAAAAGTTCAAGGAATTTTATACAAACACTTGGATCCACCACCAAGATTCTACCATTGACATTTTACCACATTTGCTTCATTGACTATCTTTCCATCCTCTGTTCACTTGTCTTTTTTTTCCTGGCGCATTTCAAAGTTGCAGATACTGATAAAGACCCTTCAGCATGGGTATCATTTACTGGCATCCAACATTTGTTTACAGTTCTTTCTTGAACTTGAAGTGAAACATACATATCATGAAATGTACATGGCTTAAGTGTACCACATAATAATTTATAATTATCGTTTACTTATAAATAATTATTTATAATAATAATATCTAGTGACTGCAGAACACTCATTCAAATGGATGGACCCTGACTCTCTAACCAATCCCCAATCATTGGGCATTCAGGTTGCTTCCTGGTTTTCTCTATTATAAATAACACCGTGATGAACACCCTCTTAGTCCAGCCTTTACTTACCTCCAGGTTTATTTTTGCCACCTTGGGGTCCCAGGAGGAGAATTGTTAGGCCAGAAAACACACACTTTTAGGACCCCTAATGCCTCTAGCGGGAAAGCCTGGGTTCCCACCAACAGCTGGGGAGGTCGCACCCTCTCCCCCACTCCTCGCTGTCCCCACCTCCCAGTGCTGACCCCATCTTGGTGCCTCTCGCCCTCAGCTGCGCAGAAGCTCTGCCGCCTCCTGGGCCTGGGGGTGACGGATTTCTCCCGCGCCCTGCTCACCCCCCGCATCAAAGTTGGCCGGGACTACGTGCAGAAAGCACAGACCAAGGAACAGGTGGGCGAGGCTGGGGGCGGTGGGTACAGGGAGAGTCCTGGATTTTTAAGCAGCTTATGCTTGTTCTTTCTCACTCACTCAGCAAACTTTGGCTGAATATCTGTTCAATTACCGACTCTGGTCTAGGTGTTAGCATAAAGGCCATAGTGGAAACAAGGACCATGCCTTTGGGGAGCTCAGGGTAGTAAGGAATCAGATAATAGAAGAAACGGGGAGGCTTTCTATGCAGGATGGGGTTGGGGTGGTCAAGAAAGCCTTCTCAGAGGCGGTGACATTTGAATTGGGGCTTGGATGGTTTATGACAAAGGGAATAGCATATGTAAAGGTCCTGAAGGTGGAACAAGCTTGGTGAGTTGGGAACGTTAAGGAGATCAGTGAGGCTACAGAGTTGGGGAGAGGGTGATAGAAGCTGCAGCCAGAGAGGTTGGAAGGGGACAGATTATCCAAGGTCTTAAGGGCTATAGTAAGGAGGTGAGTTTTCTTCAAAGTGCTTTAGGAGGCCAGTGAGGATGTAAGCCAGGACCAA
Source organism: Oreotragus oreotragus (assembly GCA_006410675.1). NCBI lineage: Eukaryota > Metazoa > Chordata > Mammalia > Artiodactyla > Bovidae > Oreotragus > Oreotragus oreotragus. The sequence continues at coordinate 48,763 of SJYX01019712.1, read as the reverse complement.
TTTGATTCAGTTTGTCTTTTATAAAAATTCCCCTGTCTACTATGTGGAGAGTTGGCTCCAGGGGGCACCAGTGGAAGTAGAGAGACAGGAGGAGGCCACTGTCCCAGTCTAGGCAAGTGATAATAGCAGCGCACACACAGGTGGTACAGTGGGGTAGGGAGAGGTGGACGGGGACCAGCTATTTTCAGAATCCAATTCTGGGCTGGAGCCTCTGCCTGACCCTCAAGTGCACTCGAGGTGCTGGCATGGGGGCACAGGAGACTGAGTGTCACACTGACCCAGGTTCCGCTCTCAGTGAAAGAGCGGATGAAGAATCTGAGGCACAGAGAGGTTTATTCGCATGCCTCAGGTCACACAGCCTCTAAGTGGCAGAGCTAAGATTCCAACCTCGGTGTCAGGCCCCAGACCCCACTCTCTTCCCTGTTTTACAGTGGAAATTGGTTCAAGCGTTGGGTGGAGGACTCATGAACTAATGAGCCCCCAAGCACCTCATACAGGGCCCGGCACACAGTAGGCCTTCAGTAACGGTCTGCCTGTGTTAATGTCATTACTCTTGATGACCCACGACGGGGCGGCATCTGCACCCAGAGTCTCCTCGCCAGCCCCCGGGGGATGGGACCGGGGCGGCTGACGGGCAGACCGGGTCCTCATGTGCGCCCTACCCTGCAGGCTGACTTTGCGCTGGAGGCGCTGGCCAAGGCCACCTACGAGCGCCTCTTCCGCTGGCTCGTCCTGCGTCTCAACAGAGCGCTGGACCGCAGCCCCCGGCAGGGCGCCTCCTTCCTGGGCATCCTGGACATCGCGGGTTTTGAGATATTCCAGGTCCGCTCTTTGTGTCTGGTGGGGGGCTGGGAGGGCTCCACCACGCCGGCCTGGCTCCCCTTCTCTGGTCCCCGCCCCCTCTCCCGGGTCCCTTCCCACCTTCCCCCTGGGTCCCCGCTCCCCTCTCCTGGGTCTCTGTGCCCCTCTCTCTGGTCCCCTCTCCCCTCTCCTGGGTCCCTGTCCCCCTCTCTCTGGTGCCCGTCCCCCTCTCCCTGGTCACTGTCCCCCTCTCCCGGGTCTCTGTGCCCCTCTCTCTGGCCTCTGTCCCCTCTCCGGGTCCCTGTCCCCTCTTCCTGGGTCTCTATCCACCCCCTCTGGGTCCCTTCCCCCCTGCAGCTGAACTCCTTCGAGCAGCTCTGTATCAATTACACCAATGAGAAGCTGCAGCAGCTGTTCAACCACACGATGTTCGTGCTGGAGCAAGAGGAGTACCAGCGCGAGGGCATCCCCTGGACCTTCCTCGACTTTGGCCTCGACCTGCAGCCCTGCATCGACCTCATCGAGCGGCCGGTGAGCGCACGGCCCCTCCTGCCCCACCCCGCTCGTCTCCTCTGCCTTCCGTGTTGCTTGGTCCAGCCCCTCCTCCTCTCCGGGCCTCCGGCCAGAATGTGCCTACCAGCAGCCCGGCTCCAATCAAGGGCTGATTGACAGCTAGAACAGTGATAGTTGTTCTCCTGTTTGCTAGTACGTCCCAAGTGGCACAAGAGCTAAAAATTAGCAGCAACCCAAGTGTCCAGTTTTGGGGGATCTGACTTAACCCTTCTCCCTGCTCTGTCAACGGTCAGGCCAACCCCCCCGGACTCCTGGCTCTGCTGGATGAGGAGTGCTGGTTCCCGAAGGCCACGGACAAGTCCTTTGTGGAGAAGGTGGCCCAGGAGCAGGGTGGTCACCCCAAATTCCAGAGGCCAAGGCACCTTCGGGATCAGGCCGACTTCAGTGTCCTGCATTATGCGGGCAAGGTAGGGAACAAGGAGGGGTGGGGCAGCCTTGAGGCACGTGCGTGGGAGTGAGGATGAAGGGAGGATGCAAGGGGAAGGCAGGAGCCACCTGGTGTCCACTGGGAAAAGTCACAGCCAGGCCAGGGGCCAGGAGTGAGGACTCTGTCTGATGAAGTCAGCAAAGCCTTCTTCAAGGTGGGTATTTGCAGTGGGTTTTGAGGGATGAATAGGAGTTCACCAGGTGGAGAATTCAGTGCATTTTATTCATTCATTTGGCCGACGTATACCTTTTGTGTGCTCAGCCCTGTGCTGAGGAAAGCTGGGGATCCGTGTCAGATATAATTCTGTCCTCACAAAATTCCTTATCTGGGAGGGAGACTAGTACAGACCATCAGAATAAAAGGCTGATGAGTCCCTTAACGGAGGCAGCTACAGAGAGTATCAAAGTCCAGAGGAGGAAAGCCAAGGAAGGTCTCACAAAGGAGACTGATGCTTGATCGAGCTCTAAATCAAAGGTCAGGGACTTCCCCGGTGGTCCAGTGGCTAAGACCCTGCATTCCCAATTCAGGGGGCTGGGGGTTGTTCCCTGGTCGGGGAACTAGATCCCACACGCCGCAACTAAGAGCCGGTGCAGCCAAATAAATAACTAGGGGATCAGCAAACATTTTCTGTCCCTAGTTTCCGCTTTGTGGAGCAGTCTCTAGCACAGCTACTCAGTTCTGCCATCATAGCACAGAAGAAGCCACAAGTGCACACGTAAATGAAGGCTGTGTTCCAATAAAACTTTATTCACAAAAGGAGGTGGCAGGCTGAGTGTGGCCTGTGGACCGGGGCTGTCTGGCAACCCCTGGTCTAATGATGAGTAACACTTAGCTGGTGAAGGGCGTGTGGAGAGGGGGCGGTCTTCAGGCTGAGGGGGCCACGTGCCCCAGGGCTGGGCGGCAGGAGACCCGTGCGTCCTGTCCTAGAACTCAGCCGTTTCCCACACACTTTCTAAGATTTCCCGCGTGCCCAGGGCTGTGCTGGACTCTGACTCAGACTCAGACCCTGGCCTCTGGGAGCCGCCCCGGAGGGTGGGGCAGCAGGGCCCAGGCAGGGACTCATGGTGGCCCAAGATGGGCAAGGAGCCGGCCCTGTCAAAATCCGCGGCGGGCGAGTCACAGGAGGCGGGATCGGCAGGCGTCAAGGTCCTGAGGCGGAAAGGAGCTTGCACGCTTGAGGAAGAGTGTGGCTGAAAAGATAAGGAAAGACGTGATGATAGCGGGTGAGGTCGTGGAGGCGGGGCAGAGTTTTCCCAAGGGAAAGGCAGAAAGGGAGCGGAGCCAGGCGGCGGGGGGGTGAAGTTCAGGAGAGACACGCAAGGTGGCGCCAGCGCGCTCGTGAGCCTCGAGCACGCCCTCCGCCCCCACCCCACCCGCACCCCAACTCCGGGTTTTCAGAGCTCCTGGGAGGCTCCTTGGGAAATCCGAAGAGCCTCAGGCCACTCCCCCACCACCCTCCTCTGCCCGACCTCATTCAGGTCGACTACAAGGCCAACGAGTGGCTGATGAAAAACATGGACCCTCTGAATGACAACGTCGCAACCCTGCTCCACCAGAGTACTCCGGGTTTTCAGAGCTCCTGGGAGGCTCCTTGGGAAATCCGAAGAGCCTCAGGCCACTCCCCCACCACCCTCCTCTGCCCGACCTCATTCAGGTCGACTACAAGGCCAACGAGTGGCTGATGAAAAACATGGACCCTCTGAACGACAACGTCGCAACCCTGCTCCACCAGAGCACAGACCGGCTGACGGCGGAGATCTGGAAAGACGGTGAGGACCCGCTTCCCCTGGCCCTGTCCCTGGAGCTCTGTGCATCCCTTCATTGTTTCTGAACCCGAGTTGTCTGCTCAGATACGGAACTGGTAGCAGGACCGACATCCTCACAGTAGTGTTTCCAGTTAGTGACTGAGGGATCGATATTTGAAACCAGCTTTGCACCAAGTGATAAAACACTCCAGCTTAATCAGAAATCAGACAAGGATGCCCCCTGACAACCCTGCTGTGAAATACTGTTTTGGTGATAGTAGTTTATGCAATCAGACCAGCAAGATAAATGAGCATATGAATAGTCAAAAAGAAGCTATGAAGTTAATTGTAGATGTCATATGCTCCTGCCCAACAACAACAACAAAAAAGACCAAGAGATTTGACTGAAAAAGAATAAATAACAAGAGGACTCAGATGATTGATGTTTTACATGCTAGTCAACTTTCAGATTTTGCTTTCCCTTCAGGGATTCAGGGAAGAAGGAAGGAGCAAAAACCAAGAGAGAGTTTTGGTTTCCTGCTCCAACAAGACCCATGTAGATTGGGGCATCAGTCTTTTCAGATGGACACTCCTAGGAGGCAGATAGAAAAGCTGTGTCCATGCTTGTCTCCGATCCTTAGAGGAAGTTTGAGAGATGATTTATAAAACTAGCAAAACCAGCATCTCCATTTTCCCTGATTCCAGGTTTCCAGAATCTGTCAATTGTCTTAATCTTTTATTGAAGTGAAAAGCATAGGAGTGGAAATGTCAGCCCATGCAATTAGACAAGAGAACAAAATAATCAAGAAGAGCTGTTCCAAAACAAACTCAGAGCAAAATGGCATCAGGCATCTTCATACAGTGAGCTGATTTTAGAGAGTATCTCATGCCGTTTATACAAGAAGGTTTGAAAAGCAGTGTTTGAGTTTCAGTAACAGAACCAGAAGGACTTCCCAGGTGGCACTGGTGGTAAAGAACCCACCTGCCAGTGCAGGAGACAAAAAAGACACAGGTTTGATATCTGGGTCAGGAAGATCGCCTGGAGGATTAAGTGGCAGCCCACTCCAGTATTCTTGCCTGGAGAGTCCCACGGACAGAGGAGCCAGGTGGGCTACCGTCCACGGGGTTGCAAAGAGTCAGACACGACTGAGAGACTTGGCATGCACACACGTGCAACAGAACCAGGTTCTGCCGAGAAACATCTCCTTCAGACTGAAAATCTCCCCTCTCAGCTTCCGTAAAATTCATGCCCTATGCGTGGCCACATGCTTCCCCCTAACTCCGCACACACTCTACCCCATAAATGCTTGGCTCTCAAAGGCTTTAAGAAACAAAGGAGAAATGGTGAAGCCTCCTGAGCATCCTAGTCTGAAACCCAGCACAGTATTGTCTCCTCCACAGTTCTCCCAGACAAAGCACGTCCTAAGACCAGCCCAGATTCAAGGAGCTGCCAGTCCCAGAGTGGGAGGGGGAATTGGGGCCATTTCTGCATCAGTCTTTACTACAGCTGCCCTGAGTCCAGAGTCAGCTTTGCTTTCTGGCATCCTGACAGCCAGCATTGGGTACCCAGCATCCTTGGCAGCTCAGGGGAAGAGACCAGTGAGACATGCTCTCTTCAGAGAGGCAAATGCAACAAGCTGGGTGGGAACCTTGAGTTAGTCCTGAGCTTCCTGACAGCCAGGGCAAAAAGGGAATACCTAATAAAAACAGATACAGACCCAACCTCTAGGGAGAGAGGTTTTCACCCCCCGCCCCGACGCTGGGCATTAAATTCTCAGTGGACATTTATCCTTTCAGCCAACACTGGTGCCGTCACTAGTAACCTAAATGTGAATAGGACAGTCTCCCTGGCTTAAAAGTTTGTGGGCCAGTGGTTAAGACTCTGCCCTCCCAGTGCAGGGGGCTGAGGTTCGATTCCTGGTCAGGGAACTAAGATGCTGCATGCCACACAGTGTGGCCAAAAGAAAGAAAAAGTTAATGGCCAGGGTCAGGTTTCCGCTCCGGCTTTGCTGTGTGCTGTTGACTGATAACCCTCTCTTCTCTTTCCTTCCTGCTGCCCTCTCTGCCCTCTCATGCCGCTCCCCTTGCATCTCCCACCCCATCTCCCTGTCTCTCCCCCCGTCTGTCCTCACCCCCCCAGAACACGGGGGCTTGCAGCCGTTCTCTTTCCTTGGCTCCTTCCCACCGTCACCCCCAGGATCTTCAGGGAGACACGGCTTTGCCATTTCTCCATCAGGGGGTGGGTGTTGCTCTGCATCAATGGGTGAGATTTCCTGCATGAGGAGGGTGGGCCCTTTGGACCAGGGACCTGTTTTGAATGTCTATCCCCTTTCCTCTCCATCCAGAGATCTCCCCCTCTTCTTTTCCCCCCTCTTGTCAGCTCCCTCAGCAGTTTCCAGAATCTTTGTTGCAGCACAAGGCCTTCGAACTAAACCGCATGTAAACATACAATTATGACAGTATTAAGTTCATTCGGGGTTTTTTGTAATATTGAACAAAAACCTGGGCGAATCTTTGGCACCCCTCTATCCGCTGGCATTTACCAAGCATATAAGATGTGCTGTGCATGGCGCAGAGCCCTTTTACTATCATTGACCCGTGGGATCCTCCAGACACCCAATCAGGTGTTAGAGCTCTTACCCTGTATAGATGAGGACATGGAAGCCCAGAGAGGTTAAGTCACCTTCCTGAGGTTACACAGCCAGTAAGGGACCGAGCTGGGATTCGAACCCAGAGCCTCCCCTCTCACCTGTCCTTCCGATAATAACTAGGAGCATGGCAGTGAGGGTGGGGAGACTTAGACCTGGGGAGGAAAAATGTCATATCTGAGCCCCCACTGTTCACCAAGCTCTGCTTTCCGAGAGAATTATCTATTGAGTCCATAACCCTCACAATTGGGGATTGCAGGCCATCAGATTCTGCGCCAGATGCAGGTCCTGGAACCACACGTGATTTAATACATTGAATTTGTGACAAAGGAGTGGCTATTGCTCACAGGTTGAAGTGACACCATCAGGTAATAAAACAAAGTTACAGAACTTTCCTGGTGGTCCAGTGGCGAAGGCGCCAAGCTTCCAATGCAAGGGCCCTGGATTTGATCTCTGGCCAGGAAACTAGATCCCATACGTGACAAATAAGACCCGGCCAGCCAAATAAATAAATAAAACTTTTTTTTTTTTAAGACAAAGTTACCATCAGCCCTTTCTGGGGAAATGGTGACTGTGGAGGTATTTGGTGTTTTTTTTTTTTTTTTTCTTTTTTTAAATTTCTTTTTTATTTTTGGCCTTATTTTAAATATTAGCTTTTTTCAAAGCCACATTTCACTGCATTTTTAACATGAGACTGTTTTAAGTTCCTAAAAATGCACCTGCGGTTATCACCCTTTTCCTTCTCTGTGCTTCAGTTTCCTCATCTGTAAAATGGGGATGACTCTTACAGGCTTGTAAATAAGCTGATATATGTCAAGTGCTTTGAGCAGAACTGGGCAGAGAATCAGTGCCAAGGAAGCATTTGCTATCATCATCATCATTTGCTGATAAGGGAAATGGAGAAGAAGGGTCAGGGTTTGAGAGGATTCACACCACTTTGGTTCAGATCCTGGGTCTTCAGATCCTAAGTTGTGTGGCCTTGGGCACAGTTGTCCAGCTTTCTGAGCCTCAGTTTGCTCGTCAGCCCAATGGGCTGATGATACCTGCCTTGCTGGGCTATGAGAGATGGCTCATATGTAAGTATCAGGTCTTATAAATAATGAGATCCTTGACTTTGGCCAACTCAGTCCCCTAAAACTGACCCCTGACTTTATCCTTTCTCCCACAGTGGAGGGCATCGTGGGGCTGGAGCAAGTGAGCAGCCTTGGGGATGGCCCGCCTGGTGGCCGCCCGCGTCGGGGCATGTTCCGGACGGTGGGACAACTCTACAAGGAGTCCCTGAGCCGCCTCATGGCCACACTCAGCAACACCAACCCCAGCTTCGTCCGCTGCATCATCCCCAACCACGAGAAGAGGGTGAGTGACCCGGCCCCAGGGAGGGAAGTCGGCTCTGGGGGGAGGAAAAGTCCCAGTCACTGAATTTAGCTGGAGCTACGTCTGGTCCCAGGCTCACTTCTGACTGTCTGTCTGTGTGACCTTGAGTATGTTGCTTTCCCTCCCAGGCTCATGGCCCTGTTAGGAAAATTCATTCATTCATGGGGCTTACATTTTATCGCGCGCCTACTAAATGCCAGGTGGTAGGGATACAGTGAAATCAAGGAGGGCTCCCTGGAAGAGGTGAGGTCTGAGCTTGGAAGAATAAGTGGTATTTCAAGCAGAGAGCTGCTTGTGCAAAAACCCAGTAGTTGGTTGGAGTATGAAATGTGCAAGGGATAGAGAAAAGGCCGCTGGAGCTGGGGAGGTGTAGGGAGACCATGCCTGGCCTCCCAGGCTATCAGTAATGTTTTCTAGTTGGGAAAATCAGAGAATAGATGCTGTAGAGAAGGGTCAACATAAGAGAAGATGAAACAACAAAATTAGGTGCTTGGGGCTTATACTGTCCTCAGGAAGAAGGAAATGTAGTTATTGGGGAGGTGGCTCTGTGTGTGTGTGTGTCCCCCTTCTCTGTAAATACTGTGTGTGTGTTAGTTGCTCTGTTGTTTCTAACTCTTTGCGACCGTATGGACTGTAGCCCACCCGGCTCCTCTGTCCATGGGATTCTCCAGGCAAGAATTCTGTGGTGGGTTGCCATTTCCTACTCCAGAGGATCTTCCCAACCCAGGGATCAGACCCACGTCTCTTGCATTTCCTGCATTGGCAAGTGGATTCTTTACCACTGTGCCACCTGGGAAGCCCCCTCTGAAGTTGGAAAGTGGCTTAACAATCAATGACCTGTCAGGGTATAATTGACAGGAGTTTTTCTTTCTTGGTGGTATATAAAATAACAATGTGTTTTATAATCGAGGGTGCCTTATATTTGATGAAATATGGCATCCATAGACTCAGCCACTTCTCCATAGAGCCCTGGTCCTTTTAAGTGGAAAATGGTGCTTAGAGTTTAAGATGTGACTGTTTGGTGTGCTCAATGGTATCAAGGTGTCACTCCAGGGAGATTCCAGTGTGTAGCTGACGTTGAGAACAACTGATCTAGAGGTTCCATAAAAAAATCTGGTTATTGTGTTGATTACTCTGGGGGCCTGGGCAAGGCAAGAGTTATCTTTTAGAATGCATAATTTTTACAGTGTTTAGATTTTTACCAAGTGCCAGGTAGTAGGGATACAGTGAAATCAGGGAGGGCTCCCTGGAGGAGGTGAACACTTCCTGGGTTTCCTTGGTGCCTCAGTGGTAAAGAATCTGCCTGCCAATGCAGGAGATGAGGGTTCCATCCCTGAGTCAGGAAGATCCCCTGGAGAAGGAAATAGCAACCCACTCCAGTATTCTTGCCTGGAGAATCCCAGGGACAGAGGAGCCTGGTAGGCTGCCATCTATGAGGTCACCCAGAGTCAGACACGACTGAAGCGACTTAGCAGCAGCAGTGACGTCTTGACCTCACTTACTGTCAGTCTCTTGCAGTGGACAGTAAGCTTCCCCAGGGGCAGGCATTTCTACCTGGCATATAGTAGGTGCTCAGTAAATTATAGGTTGGTGGTTCAGTTGCTAAGTCATGTCCGAACTCTTGCGACCCCATGGACTGTATGTAGCCTGCCAGGCTGAGTCCATGGGGTTCTCTAGACAAAAATACTGGAATGGGTTGTCATTTCCTTCTCCAGGGGATCTTCCCGACCCAAGGAGCAAAGCCGCGTCTGTTACATTTACCTATACTGGCAGGCGGGTTCTTTACCACTAGGGCCACCTGGGAAGCCCAAACTTATAGGATGAACCAGATGAAACTGCCTACTGTTTTCCACCTGCCCAAACTGCCATCCACCTGCGTTCCCCTGCCGGCTGCCGGTCGGTGAGTGGCGCCCCCGTGTGGTGGCCGCTGACCTCGCATGTCTGTCGCTGCTCTCCGCAGGCGGGGAAGCTGGACCCCCGGCTGGTGCTGGACCAGCTGCGCTGTAACGGCGTTCTGGAGGGCATCCGCATCTGTCGCCAGGGCTTTCCCAACCGCATCCTCTTCCAGGAGTTCCGGCAGCGGTGAGCGACGTGGGGTGGGGTGGGGCCAGGTTTGGAAGCCACCGTATCTGCATGCAAAGCTCCCCTCTCCCCTTCCGCTACTTCTGGGCGGGGCGGGGGTGTGGCCTCGGCGCAGGGGAGGNGCCCGGGGATACCTGGCTCGCAAGTAGGGCTCCACACTATCTCTTGGGGTCACATTGGCCAAGACTGGTTCAGGGAGGGTTGATCAGATGTCCCCAGAGGCTGGTTCAGGGAGGGGTTAACCAGATGTCCCCAGAGGTGATGCAGGAAGAGGTTGACCAGCTGGCTCCAGATGGCAGGCCCTCTGAGATGGTAGAAGGGCTGAGACACAAAAGGATGGAGCTACTAGATGCCCAGGCTTAGATGTGTATAAGAGACAGGCGCAGGGGAGGGGCGGGGCCTCTGGGCGAGTTCCTTTGGTTGCTGAGTCTCAGCTTTCTCTGTGTTGTGGGAGAACAACGTCCCCTTCAGGGGGCTCCCCAAGAGAAAGGGCATAGAGTATTACGTTGCAATCGGTTATCGCAACAAGCGCTTCTTATAAAAATGCAGTCGAGCAAGAGAACAGAAAATATCAACATATAAGATCCCTAGTGATTGAGAAACTCTGATACACACGTTTCTCAATCACCAATAAAAACTATGGCACTTTAATATTTGATATTAATATATTATGTATATGATATTTATGTGCATGTATATATACGGTAAATATTAAAACAAAAGTTATGCTTCACACAAGCTGTATGTAGCAGAATCATTCACTAGAGAATGAGAGCCCCATATATAATTTAAAATTTTCCTATTAGCCATATTTTTAAAAGTAAAAAGAAACAGGGGGAATTAATGATAACAAGAGAGTTTATGTAACCCAATACAGCCAAGATATTAGATCATTTTAACATGTAATCTGGAGAAAGAAATGGCAACCCACTCCTGTATTCTTGCCTGGTAAATTCCATGGACAGAGGAGCCTGGCAGGCTACAGTCCGTGGGGTCACAGGAATCGGACATGACTAGCACCCAGGAAATGTGCAGTCAATATAAAAATTGTAGTGAGACATTGTGCATTATTTTGTTTCTTACTGAATCTTTGAAGTTCAATGTATGTCTTCCACCCATAGCACATCTCAGCTTGGACACAAAAATTTCCAGTGGTCAAAGGGAAATATACTCCTATTAAGACAATGAAATTGTGTTGAAAAGAAACATATTTGCACTGCTTCGGTTTTTAAATTGAAGTTTCATTTAATTAAAAGGAAATGCAATTACAAATCCTGGTCCCCAGTTGCCCCAGCCATCTTTCCAGGGTTGCATGTGGCCAATAGCATTACACTGGACAGCTCAGGTCTGCAATTTCCTACTCAAAGTGTGGCCCTGGATCAGCAGCATCAGTATCACCCAGCAGCTTATTAGATAGGCATATTTTGGGGCCCCTTCCCAGACTTACTGAATTAGGATCTGCATTTTAACAAGATCCTTGATGACTGAGAAACTCTGATACACGCAGATACACACACACACATTTCCCAATCACCAGTTTAAAAATATGGCATATTAATATATGACAATACATCATGCATATGATATATATGTGTGTGTATGTGTTGTGTATATCTTATCCATATCTTTAATGAAATGTCATGATCCAGGGAACAGGCACAGCAGGAGAAAGGCGCTGAGGATGGACACGTATGTGTTTAATGAAATGTACTTTTCAAATTCGGATTTGCACAGAGAAATGTGAAAGAAACAGCTGTAAGGCACGCAACTCAGGACCTGGTACATAATAAGTTCAAGAGCAGCAGCCCCCATTTGTTATTATTCTCACACTTCTGAGACACACCTCTCTTTACATCTCAATGACCTAATGCACGCATGCATGCGTGCTAAGTCACTTCAGTTGCATCCAACTCTTTGCAACCCCATAGACTGTAGCCCACAGGCTCCTCTGTCTATGGGATTCTGCAGGCAGGAATAATGGAGTGGGTTGCCATGCCCTCCTCCAGGGAATCTTCCCAACCCAGGGATCACAACCGTGTCTCTTAGTCTCTTGCATTGGCAGGGGAGTTCTTTACCACGAGCGCCACCTGGGAAGCCCCAATTACCTATGGTGCTGGTGTAATTAAACACTTGTAATGAGCACGTGCTGTGTCCCAGGAGGAGAGCTTTTATTGATGGCATTGCTTCTGGGGGTGATATCAATGCTCTCAGCCTGGTGAGCAACCCTCGGTGATACTTGACTATTCCTTTCTCTTACTGTTCCTGTTGTCATTGTTATTATTGCTATTTGTCCCTCTGAGCCCAGTGCCTGGCCATGCGACAGTCTGCTGTTACTCTCCACCTACCCCACCCCTCTCCCCCCATTGCAGGTATGAGATCCTGACGCCCAATGCCATCCCCAAGGGCTTTATGGATGGGAAGCAGGCCTGTGAGAAGATGGTGAGTGAGAGGTGGAGTGCAAGTGTGTGTATGTGTGCATGGTCTCAAGGGGTGGAGAAGGTTGAGCTGGAAACCTCCCCTCTCCTCGCCTCTCCTCCTCACAACCCCTCCCCCACCCCCATAGATCCAGGCCCTAGAATTGGACCCCAACCTCTACCGCGTGGGACAAAGCAAGATCTTCTTCCGGGCAGGCGTTCTGGCCCAGCTAGAAGAAGAGCGGGACCTGAAGGTCACAGATATCATCGTGTCCTTCCAGGCAGCTGCCCGGGGATACCTGGCTCGCAAGTAGGGCTCCACACTATCTCTTGGGGTCACATTGGCCAAGACTGGTTCAGGGAGGGTTGATCAGATGTCCCCAGAGGCTGGTTCAGGGAGGGGTTAACCAGATGTCCCCAGAGGTGATGCAGGAAGAGGTTGACCAGCTGGCTCCAGATGGCAGGCCCTCTGAGATGGTAGAAGGGCTGAGACACAAAAGGATGGAGCTACTAGATGCCCAGGCTTCTTGGTTCTACAGTCCCTGAGGCTCCTGAGAGATGTTAGGACCACAGAGAAGAGTTCAGTTCAGCCATAGGTGACCAACCATCCCAGTTTGCCTGGGACTGGAGGTTTCCTGTCTCAGGCAAACCGGGTTGAGGTGGTCACCCTAGTGGCTGGTACCTCAAGGGACTCCAGTCTGGACGGGGAGACATACCCCAGCACAAAGTGTCATAGTCCAGGGTGAGATGTGCTTCAGTGGGGATCATACAGCTACAGCAAGAGGCTCTGCAGACCAGGTAGATGAAAGACCATGGAAAGGTGTTCCAGGCAGGAGTGAGAGCTGCCAAGGCCTGGTGATGTGAGAGCCTGGCACATTTCAGGAAGGCGGGGAGTTTTCAGGAAAGTCCCCTTCTCCCTGGGAACTGGCCCAGAGGAAGGATCAGAGAATAAAGGACTCCCCAGACNGGCAGGAGTGAGAGCTGCCAAGGCCTGGTGATGTGAGAGCCTGGCACATTTCAGGAAGGCGGGGAGTTTTCAGGAAAGTCCCCTTCTCCCTGGGAACTGGCCCAGAGGAAGGATCAGAGAATAAAGGACTCCCCAGACACCAGGCTGAGGGGCAGGGACTGTGTCCAGGGGCAGTGGGGAGCAGCAGAGGGCCAGGTCAGCTGTGGGCATAGACAGACCTCTCTGGAAGCATGTCAGGGATGGGTTGGAGGCTGGGAAGGAAGCTGGGGTGTCTGATGGGGTAGAAAATGAGATCTGAACTGGAGCTGAGGCAGGAGCAGAGTCAAGGGGAGAGAGACTGATGGACTGCACACAACCAGATGTACCGACAATAGAACAATGCCCGCACATGGCTGGTGCGGCTAAGTTGCTTGTGTCTGACTCTTGTGACCCCATGGAATGTAGCCCACCAGGCTCCTTTGTCCATGGGATTCCCCAGGCAAGGATACTGGAGTGGGTTGGAATCTTCCCAGCCCAGGGATGAAACTCAAGCCTCTTTCATCTCCTGCGGTAGCAGGCGGGTTCTTTACCACTAGCACCACCTGGGAAGCCCAGTAGGCATTTAATAATGGTTGCTAAGGGGACAGGCGGAGAAGGCGATGGCACCCCACTCCAGTACTCTTGCCTGGAAAAACCCATGGACGGAGGAGCCTGGTGGGCTGCAGTCCATGGGGTCGCTAAGAGTCAGACACGACTGAGCGACTTCACTTTCACTTTTCACTTTCATGCATTGGAGAAGGAAATGGCAACCCACTCCAGTGTTCTTGCCTGGAGAATCCCAGGGACGGGGGAGCCTGGTGGGCTGCCGTCTATGGGGTCGCACAGAGTCGGACATGACTGAAGCGACTTAGCAGCAGCAGCAGCAAGGAGACAGGGCCTGGAGGGGCCGTGTCTCCCTTCTCCCACCTGCCTGTCTCCCCACCCAGGGCCTTCCAGAAGCGGCAGCAGCAGCAAAGCGCCCTGAGGGTGATGCAGCGGAACTGTGCGGCTTACCTCAAGCTGAGACACTGGCAGTGGTGGCGGCTCTTCATCAAGGTGAGGGCACCTGGAGGGGTGACCCCAGTGGCAAGGAGACAGGTCCTTAGGGCCAGGTCTGCTTGGGCAAGTGACTTCCTTGGTTTGGGCCTCAGTTTTCTGCACCTGTAAAATGGGATCAGTCAGCCCAATTCTTGTTCCTTGGGAATTCTTCAGTTAACAAGTGACAGAAAATCCGACTCAAACCAGCATGGGTAATAGATTCTGGATAGCTTTAGATGCGGCTGGGTCTAGGGTTGAGTTGGGTGTCCCTAAGATCCCCTAGAATTCAGTGATTCACTGGAAGGACTCAGAGAACTTAGAAAAGCTGTTACACTCGTAGTTACAGTTTATTACAGTGAAAGAATGGACATTAAAGTCGGGAGAGATAAAAGGCGCATGGGGCATAGTCCAAACTTCCATTTGGGTTCTTCGGCTGTGGGTGGGGCCGGCCTGTCTCTCCAGCCAGAATCGCACAGTGGTAAAGTCCACCACAGACTTGGATGGGGCGGGGCGGTGGGCGGGACTGGTGGTGGTGGGCGGGGCTTCCGACGGAGCCTGCGGCAGGAATAGACTGCCGGCCGAGTTTCGCGGGGGCGGAATGGGGGCGGAAGCTGTGGTGCGGTGAGCAGTGAGACGCAGGGAGCAGGGTCCTGGGGATGTGGCCGAGGTATCTGGTGGGAGTGGGACTGGTGCTGCTGAGACAAGATGCTCGGGTAGCTGGGCCAGCACGCGGGCAAGGCAGGAGCCCAGTTTCGTGGCGGGGCCACCCTCCGCAGGCGGTGGGCCTTCCACTGTTGCCAGTATTTCTGGTATCTTAAAATAACGCCGAGGCAAAGCCCTTCTCGTTCACTTTTTCTGTTGGCTTTTTCGGAGTTATTTCCTTTGGTTGAATTTCTAGGCGTGGGAGTAGTAAATGCAATGTGAGCTGACAGAAAGTCCTCCAGAGGCCATTTCTCTGGAGGATGGACTGGAGATGGAGAAGCTGGAGGCTGGGAGGCCGGGAAGAGTCCGCTGGGAGAGGATGAAACCTGATCCAGTTAGGGTTATGTGGGCGGAGTCGGGGGGGCGGGGCAGGGCAGGAGGGATGGAGGGAGACTGACGGACTATAGGGAAGTGAGGGAGAGGGCGGAACCCAGCGGGCTGACTTGGTGACTGGGGCTCATCCTGAGATGATGGGCAGGTTGAGGGACTGTCTTCCATCCCTCCCTCCTGCCCCCCCAGCCCCCCAGGGCGGACTAGATCGGGGGGCAGGAGACCCCGGTGCTCCGCGGAGGGCCATCCTGGGAGCACTGCCTGGCAGCCGCTGACCCCCCACCTCCACCCTCTCCCCAGCTGGAAGAGGAGCGTGCCCGCCTGGCAGAGCAGCTGCGCGCAGAGGCAGAGCTGTGTGCTGAGGCTGAGGAGACCCGGGGCCGGCTGGCAGCCCGGAAGCAGGAGCTTGAGCTGGTGGTGTCCGAGCTGGAGGCCCGTGTGGGTGAGGAGGAGGAGTGCAGTCGCCAGCTGCAAACCGAGAAGAAGAGGCTGCAGCAGCACATACAGGTCTGCCCACCTCACACCCTGCCTGCATGCTGAGGCCAACTCCCGCAACCCCTTCTGTTGACCCCGCCCACCTCTGTTTCAGCAAACCCTGCCTCTTAAAAACAAGTCTCAGTTCAAAGTGGCTTAAGCAAAGAGTCTACTTTTGTTTGTTCATTTCAAATAATGGGAGACTCTAGAATGTGTGAGCTTCAGGAATGGCTGGATCCAGGTGCTCAAGCAATAGCCTCAGTACTCTGCCTCTCTCCATCTCTGCTGCATTCCCAGGCTGGCTGCCCTCCCGTGGTTCCCCTTCAAAATCCACAGATGTGTTCTACGCTTAAGGCACATCTCAATTCAGACGCTAAATTCTCACTGGCATTTGTGCTTCATAACTTCTTCAGTGGAAACAAGTAGATTCACATCCCCAACTTGGTCCAAACATACTTCAAAGCTTCTCAATAATTAATTGAGTGACTGGTTTTCAATTTAAGAGAAGTTGAGTTAAATTGAAAATTCAGCACCTCAATCATACTGGTCACATTTTGAGAACTCAGTAGCATTTTAATCACCGCCTCTTGACCTCATTGGAGAGGGAGAGCCCTGTCCTGCGGTTATGGAGATGGCCTAACACAGCACACCTGATCCTGGACAGATGTGCTAGAAAACAAGTTACTGGTCGCAAATACTCAGCCTGAGGGAGGCGGACACTATGACACAGAGTCACAGTGGGGTTGCGCTCAGGAATGCGGTGAACCAGCTGCTGCTGTGGGAGGCAGGCTTAGTAGTAACAAGGGAACGAGGTGACCCAGGTTCCTGCAGGAAGATGTGATTGGTTTGTTTATTTATTTATTTCTTGGCTGCACCACATGGCATGTGTGATCTTAGCTCTCTGGCCAGGGACCCCACCCCCATGCCTCTGAACTCGTGCCTTCAGCATTGGAAGTGAGGAGGCCTAACCATTGGACCACCAGGGAAGTCCCAATTGCTTTGTTTAAATAATTCCAAGGACTAGCAGGTAATTGAAATGCACTAGATAGGGATAAGCAGATACCCTTCTGGTCCCCAGGATATAATATCTGTTCCTGTAGAGATGTTGTGTGTAGATATCTATACAGACAGTGTAGACATTGTATAGATATTGTGTGCTGGGCACCAGGTTCAATGTCTCCAACAGTGCCTGGCCCCCCTGCCAGGCACTCAATCAATGTTTATTGAGCCAATGAGTGAAAGTAATGGTTGGGTCCTTCCCAGCCCCGCCCAGAGTGTGGACCTGTCTGAGCCACAAGCCCCGGGGGTCTGTGAGGCATCCCCACCACCCCTATCCGTCCCATCACACCCCAGTCCCCAGCCCCTGGGTCCTCACCCCACCTCCTCCACACTCCAGGAGCTGGAGACTCACCTCGAGGCTGAGGAAGGGGCCCGGCAGAAGCTGCAGCTGGAGAAGGTGACGACGGAGGCAAAGCTGAAAAAATTGGGGGAAGATCTGTTACTCTTGGAAGATCAGAACGCCAAGCTGAGCAAGGTCGGTGGCCGGTGAGCCCCAAGGGTGGAGGGTGTGGGCCCACTGGTGGGCTGGGTCCCTCTCTGCATCACCCACCCCCAGCATGCCCCACCTCTAGGAGTCTTTGGACTCTCCATCTTGGCTGTGTCTCCCTTGAACTTTTCCCATCTTCTAGCCTCTCTGTCACAGCTTCACTCCAGCCAGTGTTTACTGAGCAGCTATTATGAGTCATTCTTTATCTCTGTGTCATCAGACACCCCAAAGCCTCATTGCTAAAAACAACCCCCATTTCATTACATCCATTGTTCTGTGGGTCCACTGGGCTATGGTCCCCGTAGAGAGTTGCCGTGACATGATGGCAGGGGCTGGAAGGTGGTATCCAGGTGCTCCTTCATGCGGCCTCTCTGCTCACAGGAAAGCCTGAGTTTCTCATCTGGCAGCTCAGGACTCCCAGAAAAAGAAGCAGAAGCAACCAGGCCTCTTAAAGGCTTAAGCCTGGAACTGGCATCACTTTCTCTGAATTCTATACATCAGGTGTTGGCAAAGGTTTTCTCTTAAAGGCCAGATAGTAAACATTCAGGGCTAGCAGGCTGCTCTGTTTCTGTGCCAACCACTCAATTCTGCTGTTGTATGTGAAAGCAGCCACAGATGGCCTGTGATCAAATGGGCATGACTGTGTCTCAATAAAACTTTATTTATAAACACAAGCAGTGGGCCAGATTTGGCCTGCAGGCTGTGATTTGCAGACCACTGAGCTTAAAGCTGACTCAGTCTAGATTCAAGGGGTGGAGAATTGGACTCTGCCCGTGGCTGGGCATGTGGTGAAGAGTCTGCCACCATCTTTAACCTGCTCAGGGTTAAATCCCTGGACTAGGCACAGGGGATATGCCATTTAACTAACTAGAAAAACATTTCTGTCCTCACAAGGGTGCAGGCAAGGGGGATGCTAGCCGAGTCACCCCAGGAAATCAACATAATCATACATTGTGAACCAATTATAAACTGTCAGAAAAGAACAGAAAACTGTGGAATGGCCTGACCTAGGCGTGGTCGGGACAGGCTTCTTGGAGGCAGTGGTGCCTGAGTTGAGAGCTCAACAATGCACAGGAGTCTTCTGGAACATTCCTTGGATGCAGTGGCTCTTCTCTGCTGCTCTGTTCTATATCTTCCTTTTTAAGGTAGTGCCAACCCACTGCCTAGACTTCCAAAATCACTCACAGTATAAAAAATGCTGCTCAGAAAATACATAAGCAATGAAAATAAGTAAAAAATAATAAAAAAAAGAAAAGAAAAAACTGCTGGTCCAGGCCAGGGCTTCTCAAACTCCCATGTGCCCAAGACTCACAGGGAGAACTTGTCAGAGTGTAGATTCTGACTTGGCAGGTCTGGGGAGGGACAGGGCTGAGATTCCTTTCCTAACAAGCTCCCATTTGGTGCTGATGCTGCTGGTCTGTGAATCAGACCTAGAGTAGTGACGAGGCTCCAGAGCTCACCCGTGCACGCAGCTGAAGTGCAAGGATGTTAAGTGTGGTGTCGTTTATAATAGCAGGTGATGTGAATCAACATGAGCATCCATCCGAGGACCGTCGGGTTAATGAATAGGGGTATCTTTCCAATAGTGGGAGTCTATGCAGTTAACAGTCTGATGGGGGTGTAATGGGTTCATAGACACTAGGGAATGGGAAAGGAGGGAAAGGGTGGGAGCCGGAAGGGTCAGGGAAGGAAGAAGGAGAGCAGAAACATAGATGGGAATGAGCCAAGATGGGCGGCGAGCCCCTGACTCCCACCCCCACCCGCCACTGTGCTCAGGAGCGCAAGCTGCTGGAGGAGCGGCTGTCCGAGTTCTCATCCCAGGCAGCGGAGGAGGAGGAGAAAGTCAAGAGCCTCAATAAGCTTCGACTCAAATATGAGGCCACCATTGCGGACATGGAGGGTGAGCTCCCGCCCCCCAGCGGGGGCCTATGCACGCTCCAGCAGGGGCGAGGGTGGGGTGGGGGGACAGCCCTCATGTGCTGTGGGGCCTCAGTGGTTATAGCTGCTAAATGGGGGCAGGAAAGAAGACTGTGTCCTCCTTCCCAACCCAGTTCTCCTCCTCTCTCCTTGGTATCTTGGGTGACTCTAGCTGATGGTCCCACTAACTGTTTCAGACACTTTTTTTTTTTTTCCTCGCTCTGTCCCTTGCTGAGGACTCAGAAGCAGAAACAGAAGAGAGGGAGCACAGGAGGAGGCTGGGGAGGCAGGGAGAAGAGGACAAGGCAGAGCGAGCCAGCCAGCCGGCAGGGGCCAGGGCGAGAGGGGAGGAAGGCCTCTGGGGTCTGCTGCGGATCCGGGCCAGTGGGCTCTCCCAGGGGTGGGGAAGATGGGAAAGATGAGGAGAGGTGGAAAGAGAGGCTGAGCTCAGCTTGACGCCCCGAAAGTGCGAAAGTGCGTGCGATGACTGGGGCGAGGGGGCTGGTGGTGTCCCTGGGGGTGTGGGTCTGGCTCCGTCATGCGTGGCCCGCCCTCCTCCCGCCTCCAGACCGCCTCCGGAAGGAGGAGAAGGGCCGCCAGGAACTGGAGAAGCTGAAGCGGCGGCTGGACGTGGAGGGCTCGGAGCTGCAGGAGCAGATGGCGGAACAGCAGCAGCGGGCGGAGGAGCTGCGCGCCCAGCTGGGCCGCAAGGAGGAGGAGCTGCAGGCCGCCTTGGCCAGGTGCGGGGTGGCCTTGCGGGGCGCGCGGCGCGAGTGCGCCGCCTAGCGGCGATGGAGGCGCCCTGCTGAGACCCGCTAGCCCAGAGCCTCGGTGTACCCTTCTGTAAGATGGACACAGCCAGAGTTCCAGGCCCGCCTGGTTAAGGGAAAACTGAAAGCGAGCCCTGCGTGTCTAGCAACTTAACAATTTCTTGCCCTGAGGCCAGAAAATGCTTTTTTTTTTTTTTCACCTCCCCCCCATCCTCTCCCCATCCTCTCAAAGCTGAACAACTCAGAATCCGCTGTGATTGGATAAGTGATCTGGCTGTCTTAGGAGTCATAATCGTCATAATGCCGGTCATTCACAATTATTGAGCGCTTACTGTGTGCCAGATATGGTGCTCACTGTTTTAGATGCTTTTCACCCCTGCGACCTTAGGCACCCTTGTGTATGGATGCTGCTGGATTTCAGAGCAGCTAGAGTTTGGGGAAACATGCATTGCAGAATCGATGGAACAGGGGTTGGTGGAGGGGGGTTAAGAACGTGCACCCTCCAGCCTGACTTCTGAGTTCAAATCCCAACTCCTCCCCTTTCTGGCCACATGAACTTACCCAAGTAACATCACCTCTCAAGTCTTAGTTTCTCCATCTGGAAAATGGGGGTGATTATAGAAGCTCTCCCAGGGTTAGTGTAATAGTCACTTAGTCGTGTCGGACTCTTTGTGGCCCTATGGACTGTAGCCCACCAGCCTCCTCTGTCCAGTGGATTTCCCAGGCAAGAATACTGGAGTGGGTTGACATTTCCTTCTCCAGGGGATCTTCCGAACCCAGGGATTGAAACCACATCTCCTGCATTACAGGCAGATTCTTTACCATCTGAGCCACCAGGGAAGCCCAGGGTTAGTGTGGGGGTTAAATAAGAAAGCGCTGAGGACATGCTTGGCACACCCTAAGGCCTCACTTGATGCTGTGGTGTGTTTCTTCCTACTTTCCGTTATTACTGTTATTTTTTTTTCCTTTTGCATTGAGGTGAAATTCGCATAGCAAAATTAACCATTTTAAAGCATACCACTGAGTGGTATTTAGTACATTCACAATGCTGTGCAATCACTACCATCACCTCAAAAAAAATCCTATTAAAAAATCACTCCCCATCTGCCCCCTCCCCTCAGCCCTTGGCAGCCACCAGTGTGCTTTCTGCCCACCTAGATTTTGCTGATTCTTGCTGCTTCTCATAAGCGGAATTGTATAACAGGTAGCCTCTGGCACTTGTATTACTGTTTCCATTGCCACCCTCGCGGCAGTCCTGTGACGTGGGCCGTCACGCTCTCTCACAAACCGGGAGCCTGCAGTGCAGAGAGGTTGTCACTTGCCAGGGCAGGTGGCCAAGCAGGGGACACGAACTGTGACCGGCATATTTCCCTGAGCTGTTTAATCCGCAGTCCACACTGCCCCTTCATTCGGCTCCTCTTTGCAAGAGCTCGATCCTAGAGGGGTTATGAGGAGGAGTTCAGGGGTCAGCCACCCACTGACCACGCGACCAGGGCAAGTACTTTCCCACTCTGCGCCCCAGTTTCCTGCGTGAGCATGAACATCACATGGGATGATAAGGCAGAGGGCTCTCAAGTGGAGGGAACTTAGTAAGTATCCTCGTGATACCAATGGTGTCATCCCCATTTTACAGCTAGGGAAGTCGAGGCTCTGAGTCCTAGAGGCACGTGTCCAAGGACAGAGCTGGGATTCGAATCTGGAAATGGCCATGTCTAGTCCCTCCACACCCCCAGAAATCATCCCCACCCCCTGCCTGTCCTTGTACTAACCCCCTTGGTCCTTGTCTGCCCCCAGGGCAGAGGAAGAGGGTGGAGCCCGGGCCCAGCTACTCAAATCCCTGAGGGAGGCGCAGGCTGGGCTGGCCGAGGCCCAGGAGGACCTGGAGGCTGAGCGCGCAGCCAGGGCCAAGGCGGAGAAGCAGCGCCGGGACCTGGGCGAGGAGCTGGAGGCACTGCGGGGCGAGCTGGAGGACACGCTGGACTCCACCAACGCACAGCAGGAGCTCCGGTGAGGCTGGGTGGCCGGCAGCTGGCACCGTTTCGGCACCTGTGGAGCCAGGTTGGGAGGAGAGGAAAAGGACGTGGGTCCAAACTCTCCATCTGCACAGATGCTGAGCCATTCACCAGCTGTTTTCTGGGCACTGGCTCTGGACCAAGCTGGGGAGTAAATGGGTCAGACTCAGGCATTGTCTTCTGGAACTCTCAGTCTAGGGGTAGGCGGATTCAGGCAAAGACAGACCCGGTCCAGAGCTAAGTGAGCTTTAATGGAGTAGGACAGGCCATCGTGGATGATCAGAGAAGACCCCTGTATCACTCTATGGGAAGGAGTCCAAGAAGACTTCTTGAGAAGGAGGCGTTTTGAATAGGGTTTTGACAGATGCATAGGAGCTCACTCTTAAAGCCACACTCCTCCTGCAGCATCACCACCCATACTCCTCCGGGAATATAGAATGAAGTCCCCATCCTTGGAGGGAAAGAATAAGAAGAGGCACAACCGGCTGTCGGGGGCTGCCCTAAAGTCCCAGTCTTCCTCTGTTCTGAAATTCTGCTCCCTGTCCCCCTTACCCGATAAAAGGTCCAAGAGAGAGCAGGAGGTGACGGAGCTGAAGAAGGCTCTGGAGGAGGAGACGCGCGTTCACGAGCTGGCAGTGCAGGAGCTGCGGCAGCGCCACGGCCAGGCCCTGGGAGAGCTGGCAGAGCAGCTGGAGCAAGCCCGGAGGGTGGGTCGGGACGGGGCTGGGGTTTCTGGGGAGCCGTGGGGAGGCCACGCGGGACGCTGGGTGGAGGAGGTGTGTCTGGCTGGTCCTAGGCCAGCCCGCTTCTCTTCTCAGGCATCCATGTCTCTGACCCATCTTCTTGTAAAAAAGTGACTTTATTTATTTATTATTGGCTGTTCCAGGTCTCGCTGCTGCTCGGGCTTTGCGGTGGTGAACGGGGGCTACTCGCTAGCTGCAGTGCTCGGGATTCCCACTGCAGTGGTTTTCCTTGTCGCAGAGCAAGGCTCTAGAGCTTTCAGGGTTCACTGGTTGTGGCTCCCAGGCCCTAGAGCACAGGCTCAGTGATTGTGGCCCTGGGGCTGAGCTGCTCGGCAGGCATGTGGGATCTTTCTGGACCAGGGCTCGAACCCATGTCTCCGGCATTGGCAGGTGGATTCTTTACCACTGAGCCACCAGGGAAGCCCCTCCCAATCCATCTTTCATTCAGTGAACGTTCGTTGAACGTGTGCTATGTTCCCGGTGTGATATTGAGGGCCCCAAGTATGAACCAGACAGTCAGTACCCACTTTTATTGTGGAGAGGATGTTTTACCGGGAGAGGCAGAGTGTAAACAATCTAAACAGATTCATAGTATAGATCAGGGTTTTAAGTGCTATGGGAAAATGATGAACAGAAAGTGGGGTCAGAATGCTAATAGTGGGGTGAGGGGGGCATTTTGTGATTTGAAATAGAGAAGGCCATGGAGAGATTCTATGAAAAGGTGACCTCTGAGTAAAAAGCTGAAGGAAGGGGCTTCCCAGGAGGCTCAGTGGTAAAGAATCTGCCCGCCAGTGCAGGGGACATGGGTTCAAGCCTGGGCCGGGAAGATCCCCCATGCCTTGGGACAACTAAGTCCCTGCCCCGCAGCTACTGAGCCTGTGCTCTCGGGCCCAGGAGCCAGAACTACTGAAGCTTGCGTGCCCCAGAGCCCATGCTCTGCAACAGGAGAAACCACGGCCACGTGAGGCCCATGCATGGCAACTCGAGAGCAGCCCCTGCTCACCACGCCTGAGAAAGCCCCCTCGAAGAAGCAAAGACTCAGCACGGCCAAAGATAAATAAACAAGGCCGTAATAAAACAAGGAAGCGAAGGGTGACCCCATCTTGGCATCCTGGGAAACATGTTCCGGGCAGAGGGGCCAGTCAGTGCAAAGGCCCTGGGCCAGGAGTGCGCCTGGGTCTTTAAGGAATGGCGAGGGGTGCCAGAGGAAATAGTGCAAAGGACATGGGGCATGCATGTGCCTGGCCTGGTAGAGAAAGGGAGTCATAAATCTCTGCCGTCTCTCTCCCACCTCAGAGCAAAGGCACGTGGGAGAAGACCCGCTTGACTCTGGAGGCCGAAGTGTCTGAGCTGCGGACGGAGCTCAGCAACCTGCAGACCGCGCGGCAGGAGGGTGAGCAGCGGAGGCGTCGCCTGGAGTCACAGCTGCAGGAGGTGCAGGGCCGCGCGGGAGATGGGGAGCGGGCCCGAGCAGAGGCTGCAGAGAAGCTGCAGCGAGCCCAGGTGAGTGGGGCAGCCAGCTCAGCGGGGGTGTCTGCTGTGTGACTTTGGGTGAGATGCCTGCCCTCTCTGGGCTTCAGTTTGGTCCACATCAACCCTGCCGTCCCTGCCAACTTCTTCAGCATTATCACACATTAACAGCTAGTATCTGGTGAGTGGTTGCTATATACCAAACATCCTGTGTATTTTTACTAAAGCCTCCTGACCCTCCTCTGAAGGAAGTGCTAATATTGTTCCCATTTTACACACAGGGAAACTGAGGCCCAGGGAGGTGAAGCTGGTTGTCTGAGGTCCCTCAGAGCCAAAGTGTGAATTCAGGCATGACTGACCTTGCGGCTCTTAACCCTGCCGCAGTGCCCACCTTTCACCCTCTTATTTTCTGGCCATAAATAATCCATGGTCTGATTATAAAAACCCAGGGCGAACATTTAAACCTGTTGGTAGAAAATGTCATACTGTGATTGTTAGGAGAGATATGGGTTTTTTATTTTAATTGTATTATGTTTTTTAACTAAATAACCAATACCTGTTTATTGCTGAGAACACGAGGCCAGGAGCTGCATCCAGGATCATTGTGGTGGTGATTTGGGTGGCAGAAGAACAGCTTTATTGAAATATAACTCACATACTGTATAACTCACCCATTTAAAATCAAACCAGTCCATCCCAAAGGAAATCAACCCTGAATATTCATTGGAAGGACTGATGCTGAAGCTGAAGCTTCAGTACTTTGGCCACCTGATATGAAAAGCCGACTCTTAGAAAAGAGCCTGAGGCTGGGAAAGATTGAGGGCAGGAGGAGAAGCGGGTGACAGGGGATGAGATGGTTAGATAGCATCAGTGATTCAATGGCCATGAGTTTGAGCAAACTCCAGGAGATAGCAAAGGACAAGGAAGCTTGGTGTGCTACAGTCCATGGGGTTGCAAAGAGTTGGACACCACTGAGCAACTGAACGAGTTTTAGTATATTCATAGAGTTGTACATTTATCACCATAATCTAATTTTAGGACATTTTCAGCACCCTGGAAAGAAATCCTGTATGAGAGTTAGGCTTAAGGTTCCCCAGTCTCACCCCCTGCCCTAGCAATTACTAATCTACTTTCTGTCTCTAGATTTCCTATTCTGGACACTTCATAGAAATGGCATCATACAATATGTGTCTTGTGTCTGACTTCACTCACTTAACATAATGCTGTAACGGTTCATCCATGTTGTAGCATCTATCTGTACTTCATTATTTTTATGGCTGGATAATATTCCATTGTCTAGAGAGACCACATTTTGTTTATCCAGTCATCTGTGGATGGACGTTTGGGTTGTTTCCACCTTTTGGCAGTTGTGAATACTGCTTCTGTGAAGACCCTTGTACAGGTTTTTGCATGGACTTGTTTTCATTTCTCTGGCACAGACCCAGGAGTTGCTGGGCCCTGTGGAAACTCTGGTTTAACATCCTTGATGGCTCAGATGGTACGTCTGCCTGCAGTGCAGGAGACCTGAGTTCAATTCCTGGGTCGGGAAGATCCCCTGGAGAAGGGAATGGCAACCCACTCCAGTATTCTTGCCTGGANTGCTGGGCCCTGTGGAAACTCTGGTTTAACATCCTTGATGGCTCAGATGGTACGTCTGCCTGCAGTGCAGGAGACCTGAGTTCAATTCCTGGGTCGGGAAGATCCCCTGGAGAAGGGAATGGCAACCCACTCCAGTATTCTTGCCTGGACAATCCCATGGACAGAGGAGCCTGGTGGGCTATGGTGCATGGGGTCACAAAGAGTCAGACAGGACTGAATGACTAACACCTTCACTTTCACGCAGAAACGCTGCATTTAACCATTTTAAGGAGCTGCTAGACTGATTATCGTGGCAGCTGCACCCTTTTACATCCCCACCAGCAGTGGGTAGTGGGGATCTGAGGCAGGGAAGCAGGGGGGTCGGCTGACAGGAAGCTGCCATGATAAGATGCCCCTTCCCCACAGGCTGAACTCGAGAATGTGTCCGGAGCCCTGAGCGAGGCCGAGTCCAGAGCCATCAGGCTGAGCAAGGAGCTGACCAGCATGGAGGCCCAGCTCCACGATGCCCAGGTGACTCCAGCTCCCATCTCACCACCCGCTCCCTAACCCAGACCGCGCCCCCCACCCTCCTGCCCACACTAAACATCATCCTCCCGCCCACCTGCAGGAGCTGCTGCAGGAGGAGACCAGGGCGAAGCTGGCCCTGGGGTCCCGGACGCGAGCCCTGGAGGCGGAGGCAGCCGGGCTGCGGGAGCAGCTGGACGAGGAAGCCGCCGCCAGGGAGCGGGCGGGCCGCGAGCTGCAGGCCGCCCAGGCCCAGGTGAACAGCCCTGCAGGGAGATCCCCCACCCGGCTCCTCCTGGGTTCCGTGGCTCATGGGGTGACCCCACAGGCCAGGATGTCACAAGCCAGACCGCTGCAAGCCAGACTCCCCTCCTCTCTGTCCCCAGAGCCCCAGCCCTGCACAAACTTCATCCTCTGTCACCTGGGTCCTCCTCTCAGCCTACCTTCAGACCTCCCTGCCTCCAGTCTTTGCCCTTCCGGCTTATCCTTCACGTGGTCTTTCTAATCCCCAAGCTGATGCTGCCCTTTCTTTGCTCACAGCCCTCCCACGGCTTTCCAGCTACCCGCCCTGGACAAAACCCATGCCTCTCACCAGGTTGTCAGAGAACCTGCATTCTTTGGGCCTTCTTTCACCGTTAGCTATATTCATCTCTCGTCTCTCTTTCCTCACTTCATGTAGGAAAATGCTTTTCATTTATTAGGACTTAGCATCCACCTCTTCTGTTCTAAGAAATTCCTCACTACCCCTCTCTGAGCTTCCTTAACCCTTCTTTCTCCTTTGTCCCCACTCCAGTCAGCCTGACTGGCTAGAACTATGATTGCCCACGAGTCCCCCTGCCAGACTGAAAGCTTCCTGAAGGTGGGACCCCATCAGAATTAGATCTGGGTCCCCAGCCTAAGCCAACATAGTGCCTGACGTATGCCTTGAGAAATGCCTGTTGAATGAATGATGAATGTATGCCTGTGAATATCCTTCTTTAACTGGAAAACTCCTATGCATACTTCAAGATCCATCACAAATGCTCCATCCTCCAGGAAGTCTCTTGAGTGTTCTCAATAGATTTTTGAACCCATCTGGTGGACTCCTGTGGCTTCCCTATTTCTACCTTAGCCTCTATCATCCTGGTTGTGACACTCAGTCTTCCCCATCAGACTAGGAGTTCCCCAGGGCAGAACCCAGGTCTGATTCATCTTCTGGGTCCTGTGGGAACCATTTTAATGTCCTGGAGGAGCTGGGGCTCCGAGAACTCACAACGTCATCCCTACTCTTCAGGCAGAAGTGCCCAACGGAGTGAATCATTTCCCTCTTTGGGCCTCAGTCTCCTCATCTGGGAAATGGGGCCCCACCAGCTCACACCCGGGTCGCCAACACGGGTGCCACCCTCCCTCTCTCTCCTCCACCCCCAACCCCAGCTCTCAGAGTGGCGGCGGCGCCAGGAAGAGGAGGCAGGGGCCCTGGAGGCAGGGGAGGAGGCTAGGCGCCGGGCAGCCCGAGAGGCTGAGGCCCTGAACCAGCGCCTGGCAGAAAAGGCGGAAGTGGTGGAGCGGCTGGAGCGGGGCCGCCGGCGGCTGCAGCAGGAGCTGGATGATGCCACAGTGGACCTGGAGCAGCAGCGGCAGCTCGTGAGCACGCTGGAGAAGAAGCAGCGCAAGTTCGACCAGGTGAGGCACCTTGGGTTAGCCACCTGGGGAACTGGGATGCTCACCCACGCTGCCTGTCACGGTCATTGTGAGTGATCAGTAACAGGAGATGTCACAGCTCCGCTGTGAACCTGCGAGGACCTTTGGGCAAGATGCCTCTTCCCTCTGAGCCCCGTAGGATAGAACGCCCATTGATCCTGGCTTATGTCTCCTGCCCCCAAATAATTACTGCTGGTACCCACTGTTACTCCCAAAGGCGTCCTGCAGATACACCAGAGGGTACTTAGGAAGGCGAAAGGAAATAACACATCTTACTTCTGCTGACTCACTGTGGACCTCAGGCAAACTGCTTGTCCCATTCCAGCCTCAGTTTGCTCATCTGGGAAATGGGGATA
Source organism: Oreotragus oreotragus (assembly GCA_006410675.1). Taxonomy (NCBI): domain Eukaryota; kingdom Metazoa; phylum Chordata; class Mammalia; order Artiodactyla; family Bovidae; genus Oreotragus; species Oreotragus oreotragus. The sequence continues at coordinate 20,573 of SJYX01019712.1, read as the reverse complement.
AGGGAATTCCCTGGCAGTCTTTCACTGCGTTGCTGTTGTTCAGTCACTAAGTCGCGTCCGACTCTTTGCGACCCCACGGACTGCATCGCTCCAGTGTGATCCCTGGTTGGGGAACTAAGATCCCACAAGCTATGCGGTACAGCCAAAAAAAAAAGAAGAAAGAAAAAATTGAAAGTGGGGATAATACTAAGCATCTGACAATGTAAGATGGAATAAAATTCTCAGAACCCCAGAGCATTAAGATCAGGCAACCCTGAGGTTCACATCCCAACTGGGGCCCTTTCTGGCTGTGTGGCTTGGGCAAATTGCACAATCTCTCTGCCTCATTTTCTTCATCTGGAAAATGGGAGAGGCCTTATTTTTGCCTTCATTTTTGAAAGGAATTTTCACTGGCTGTTGAATTCCAGGTTTTATTCTTTCCACACTGGGAAGAGATCATTCCATGTTCTGGGGCCTCCACTGTTTCATATTTAAAGTTAACAATCATCTAAATCATGGTTTCCCTGTAGGTAATGTGATGTGTTTTTCCAGCTGGTTTGGACTTTTTTCTCTTTATCTTTGCTTTTTAGCAATTTGACTGTGATGTCCAGCTGTGGGGTTTTGTGTTTGTTCTACTTCAGTTTGCCAAGCTTCCGACAGCTTTGGGTTGGTGTTCTTGATCAGATGTGGAAATCTTCAGCCACTATTTTTTCAAATATTTTTCTGCCCCATTCTCTCTTTCTTCCCTCCTCTTCTCAAACTCCAAATACATGTATGTTCGATTGCTTAATACTATTTCATAGATCATTGAAAAAAATCTTTAAGAATTAATTTGTGTTTTATATATATATATATAGAGAGAGAGTTAAGCAGGAGATGGCAAGAGTGAACATTGACATCATAGGAATCAGTGAGTTAAAATGGACAGGAATAGGTGAATTTAATTCAGATGACCATTATATCTACTATTGTGGGCAAGAATCCCTTAGAAGAAATGGAGTAGCCCTCATAGTCAACAAAAGAGTCTGAAATGCAGTACTTGAATGTGACCTTAAAAACGACCCAATGATCTCAGTTCATTTCCAAGGCAAACCATTCAACATCATAGTAATCCAAGTCTATGCCCCAACTACTGGATGCCGAAGAAGCTGAAGTTGACCAGTTCTATAAAGACCTATAAGGCCTTCTAGAACTAACAGGAAAAAAAGAAAAAAAAATCCTTTTCATCATAGGGGATTGGGATGCAAAAGTAGGAAGTTAAGAGATACGTAGAGTAACAGGCAAGTTTGGCCTTGGAGTACAAAATGAAGCAGGGCAAAGGCTAACAGAGTTTTGCTAAGAGAACAAACTGGTCATAGCAAACACCCTCTTCCAACAACACAAGAGCTGACTCATCGGAAAAGACCCCGATGCTGAGAAAGATTGAGGGCAGGAGGAGAAGGGGACGACAGAGGATGAGATGGTTGGATACCATCACCAACTCAATAGATATGAGTTTGAGCAAACTCCAGGAGATGGTGAAGGACAGGGAAGCCTGGCATGCAGCCATCCATGGGGTTGTAAAGAGTCGAAACAACTTAGCCACTGAACAGCAACAAATATAACAGGCAAGTTTGGCCTTGGAGTACAAAATGAAGCAGGGCAAAGGCTAACAGAGTTTTGCTAAGAGAACAAACTGGTCATAGCAAACACCCTCTTCCAACAACACAAGAGCTGACTCATCGGAAAAGACCCCGATGCTGAGAAAGATTGAGGGCAGGAGGAGAAGGGGACGACAGAGGATGAGATGGTTGGATACCATCACCAACTCAATAGATATGAGTTTGAGCAAACTCCAGGAGATGGTGAAGGACAGGGAAGCCTGGCATGCAGCCATCCATGGGGTTGTAAAGAGTCGAAACAACTTAGCCACTGAACAGCAACAAATATACATATAAATATATATATATATTTGCATGTCTTGTTTTATTGTTCATCAATTGCTATGTCACAAAAAACAGTGAAGGTTTGAAGTACATTTTAAATTTTTATGTATTTTTTTCCCTACTATGACTACAAGAGGAAGAAAGAAAACCCTTTCCTCTTTGGGGTATATAAAGTGATCAGTTTGATCCATTTAAGGTTTTTCCTTTTTTTGGCTCAAATTTCCTTTCATTTAATTTTTTTTTAAACTTGAAGTGTAGTTTATTTACACTGCTGCATTAGTTTCAGTTGTACAGCAAAGTGACTCATATATTTATATATGATACATATGTTCTTTTCAGATTCTTTTACTTATAAGTTACTAGAAGATATTGAGTAGAGTTTCCTGTGCTTTACAGCAGGTCCTTGTTAATTCTCTGTTCTATATATAGTAGTGTATATCTGTTAATCCCAGATTCCAAATCTATCCATCCCCTTTCCCCTTTGGTAACCACAAGTTTGTTAGTTTGTTTTCTGTATCTGTGAGTCTGTTTCTGTTTTGTAAATAAATTCATTTAATTACATCATTTAAAAAAAAAAATTCTACCTAGAAGTGATATCACATGATGTTTGTTTTTCTCTGTCTAGTTCCTTTCACTGACTGTGACAGTCTCTAGGTCCATGCTGCTGTAAATGCCATTATTTCATTCCTTTTCGTGGCCGAGTGATAGTCCACTGGATATATAGGCCACCTCTCCTTTATCCACTCCTTCATCCATGGACATTTAGGCTGCTTCCATGTCTTGCTATTGGAAATAGTGCTGCAGTGACACTGGGCTGTATGTATCTTTTCAAATTAAAGTTTTCTATGCCCAGGAGTGGGATTGCTGCATCATATGGTAACTCTAGGACCTCCCAGGTGGCGTAAGTGCTAAAGAACCTGCCAGCCAAAGCAGGAGACACTGAAGACTCGGGTTCCATCCCAGGGCCAGGAAGATTCCCTGGAGCAGGGCATGGCAACCCACTCCAGGATTCTTGCCTGGAGAATCCCATGGACAGAGGAGCCTGGCGGGCTACNAGAACCTGCCAGCCAAAGCAGGAGACACTGAAGACTCGGGTTCCATCCCAGGGCCAGGAAGATTCCCTGGAGCAGGGCATGGCAACCCACTCCAGGATTCTTGCCTGGAGAATCCCATGGACAGAGGAGCCTGGCGGGCTACAGTCCATGGGGTCGCAGGGTCCGACAGGCTGAAGCGACTGAGCACTGTGCACATGGTAACTCTATTTTTAGTTTTTAAAGGTACCTCCTCACTATTCTGCAGAGCGGCTGCACCAGTTTACATTCCCATCACCAGAGTGATCCACTGAAGAGTGAGCTGGTCAGGGACCCAGTGGAAACTTTGATCCCTCTGCCTCCCTCTTGTGTCTCTGCCTCTGTCTGTCCGTCTGTCTCTCCGTCCTCGGCCCCTCTCTCTTCCCCATCCCCTTGTACACTCCTTTTAGCTAACCTGTCTCCCCCACCCCATCTCCCTCATCCTGGAAGCTCCTGGCAGAGGAGAAGGCGGCGGTCCTGCGGGCGGTGGAGGAGCGGGAGCGGGCGGAGGCCGAGGGCCGCGAGCGCGAGGCCCGGACGCTGTCCCTGACCCGGGCCCTGGAGGAGGAGCAGGAGGCTCGCGAGGAGCTTGAGCGGCAGAACCGCGCACTGCGGGCTGAGCTGGAGGCGTTGCTGAGCAGCAAGGATGACGTCGGCAAGAGCGTAAGTGGCCCCGGGTCCCCGGAACACACAGACATACACACACACACACGTGGGGGACCACGCGCCCCACCCCCACCCCGTGACACTGGGGCACACAAGCACACGTGTGTGCTCTCCCACACGGAGGGCGAAGGGAACCAGCGTCGGAGAGTCCCCGTGTTCATACACACACCCGGGGAGTGAGGAAAGCCAGGCATCAACAGGCAACAGGCCCAGCACATGGGAAGAATCTTCCAGCAAACGTGTGCACACACTGAGCACGAGAGCTTCTTAGAAAACACCCATGTGCAGGTGCGTGTTCATGAAATGTGAGCAGATTCTCCCGTCAAACACACTTGCTCACGTGTGCACACTGAGCACAAGAGCCGCTCACGCCGTGTGTAGGTGACTCCGGACAAGAAGGAGCTAGGATGGACAGGTCCCCTCGCTGCCTCCCCCTCGTCTATCAGAGCTCCCCTCCCCTCTGCGGCTGCTAAGTCACTTCAGTCGTGTCTGACTCTGTGTGACCCCATAGACGGCAGCCCACCAGGCTCCCCCATCCCTGGGATTCTCCAGGCAAGAATACTGGAGTGGGTTGCCATTTCCTTCTCCAATGCATGAAAGAGAAAAGTGAAAGTGAAGTCGCTCAGTCTGTCTGACTGTTAGCGACCCCATGGACTGCAGCCCACCAGGCTACTCCGTCCATTGGATTTTCCAGGCAAGAGTACTGGGGTGGGGTGCCATTGCCTTCCCCGCCCCTCCCCTCTAGCCTAGCATAGATCTCCGGGCCTGACCTCCCACCTCCTCAGTGGTCCAGGTGCCCAGGGCTCACTCTCATTCTGCACCTCCCCCACCCCAGGTGCATGAGCTGGAGCGAGCCCGCCGGGTGGCCGAACAGGCAGCGAGCGACCTGCGAACGCAGGTGACGGAGCTGGAGGACGAGCTGACGGCAGCCGAGGATGCCAAGCTGCGCCTGGAGGTGACCATGCAGGCCCTGAAGGCGCAACACGAGCGGGACCTGCAGGGCCACGACGAGGCGGGCGAGGAAAGGCGGCGGCAGCTGGCCAAGCAGGTATGGGCAGGGCGCCGCCCAGCTCGGTGTGCCCGGAAGTCTCACCCACCCACCTGCCACTCTGGGTTTCTACCCAAGTCCCACCTACTAGCCAGCCATCCTCCTGTTCCCCAACCCACCATGACCCGAGAACCCACACGGACAAGGACCCATTCGGACACCCTCTATCCACTAACTGGTCCACCCAACCACCATCCCATCTACTGAGCCAGCTGCCCAGCCGCCCGTACACAGCCTCCCTACCAGCCAAGACTTCTAAACAACCAGCTCTGCATCCGAGTTCTCCATCCACCCAATACCCGCTCCAATCAACCTCCTCTCTCCAGCCCAACCGCCCCAGTATCTACCCACCTCCTCTGCACCCCCACCCAACCCGTATACCCATTTAGCTGCTCATTGAGCAGCTTGTCTTCACCCCACTTCATTCGTGACCTTCCTTCCTTTTTCATTTATTTTTTCACCTGCTTCCTCATTCACTCCATATTTCTCTCTGCACATTCATTCATTCATTCTTCATTCAGTGGAGGAATTTCCTATGGTCTGCAGCGGGCAAGGCTTTTCACTTGGTGATGTGTGCTGAGTGTGGGAGGGGCGGGTCAGCCCTGAGTATCAGAAAGAGCCCTCTGGGGCCATGTGGGCAGCAGACTGGAGCAGGGGAGACTGGAGTTGGGAAGCCCAGAGCAAGTGATGAAGACATGATCCAAGGCCAGGATGGGGAGCAGTATCTGACCGTTTCTTTTTAAATCTCCCTTGGCCCCACTGATCCAGCCATGGGTTCATGCAAGATTTTGTCCTGAGGGCACCAAGGAGCAAGCCACAGGAGGGCCATAAGCAATGTCAGCTGTGATTGTAGAAGGACCTTTCTAGAGCCTTCAGGAATGGGCTAGAGAGTAGTGATGGGAGCAAAGAGGAGGCTGGGGCAAGAGGGAGGGATAAGGCCTGAGCCAGGGCTGTGGGGCTGGAGAGGATGGTTGGGTTTGTGGCAGAGAGAGGCAAGGGGCAGGAGGAGTGGGGCTGGAGACCTGGGCAGGGGCTAGAGGATAGACCTCTATGCCACTGGCATGTAGGGGGAGCCTGGGCCTCCTGTCCCCTGAGCCCACCCCTCTCGACCTCCCCTCTCCCAGTTGAGGGACGCAGAGGTGGAGCGCGATGAGGAACGCAAGCAGCGTGCTCTGGCCATGGCCGCCCGCAAGAAGCTGGAGGCCGAGCTGGAGGAGTTGAAGGCTCAGACCACGGCGGCCGGGCAGGGCAAGGAGGAGGCAGTGAAGCAGCTTCGCAAGATGCAGGTAAGGGGTGGAGCTTAAGCCGCGAAAAGGGGAGGCCCCGCCCTCGCTCCGGCTCCCAAACCAGCTCCCAAACCAGCTCGGACCCCGCCTTCTCGATCCCAGGAGCAGCACCCAGGTTAGGCAACAGCTCTATACATGCCCCAAAGGCTCATTTGGTTCTTTTTATATTTTTTAGTTTCTTTACTTAAATCGCTTAGTCTTTGGGACTTTCTTGCGGCCCAGTGATGAAAACCCTGCGCCTCCACTGTAGAAGGCACAGGACTGATCCCTGGTCAGGGAACTAAAATCCCACATGCCGCTGGATGGGGACATAAATAAATAGTTGCCAGGTAGCAAAGTGGCCGAAAGTGTAAACGCCAGGGTCAGGCAACCTGGATTCAGGTCGTGACTGTGCCACTCACCACCCTGAGTGCGTTGCTGAACCTCTCTGTGCCTCAGTTTCTCCATCTGTAAACTGAGTAGGAAAATAGTCCCCACCAACTGGAGTTTTGTGAGGCTTAAGGTTTTCTCTTTGTGTACAGAATAGAGACTGGCCCAAGTGATCGGTGTTTTCCAGCACTTTTTTTGTGACCAAGCTGCTTGACTTGAGGATCTTAGTTCCCCCACCAGGGATCGAACCCGTGCCCCCTGCAGTGGAAGCGCGGGAGTCTTAACCGCTAAACCGCCATGGAAGTCCCTCCCAACTCTATTATTACTCCAGAGTCCACATATCCCCGCTTGACGCTTGCTTTGATTTTTTTTTTTTTAAAGAAGTGAGGCCCAGAGACGAGGGGAGAGCTGGCCCATGGTCACACAGCCAGCGGCTGGGAGCGGGGTGCAGAAGCCCAAGTCCTCAGGACTCTGCTTGCTAACGGGGAGCCCCCACAGGGCTGACTGCGAGGGTAGCGGGGCTGGGGGCATTCCCTGTGACCTGGCTGGGCCCACTCACTCGCTCCGTTCTGCCCAGGCCCAGATGAAAGAGCTGTGGCGGGAGGTGGAGGAGACGCGCAGTTCTCGAGAGGAGATCTTTGCCCAGAACCGGGAGAGTGAGAAGCGCCTCAAGGGACTAGAGGCGGAAGTTCTGCGGCTGCAGGAGGTGATGCCGGGGTGGGCGGGGCTCAGGAGGGTGGGGTCGCGGGTGGGCGGAGCCAGGGATGTCCCTGAGTCCCGCTAGGGTCCTGAACCGGAAAGCCACAAGGTCGATGTGGGGATGGGCTAGAGTAGGGAGATTGGAGGCAGGGAGGCTGGAGAGGGACGATGAAGCCTGAGCCGGGACACAGAAGAGGGAACAGAGAGCGTAAAGGAGCAGGATGGACAGGGCTTTGGGTGGTAAGGCGGCAGAGGAGGGGAGGAAAGGGGGTCTGGCCCGATGACTGAGGGAAACTGGTGGAGGAACTGGTCTGAAAAGAGATGCTGGGCTCAGTGAGGAGGCCATGGGGGTGAAGGATCCAGGCAGGCGGGCAGCAAGAAGTGGACATGGATCAGGGGCTGCAGAGATGGATTTAGGAGACATTTGCCTATAGACTGAAGCTCATTCCAAGGTTATCCAGGGGCAGCATGTCCAAGTGCAGTGAAAAAAGATCAAGAGACTTGAGGCGTGAGGGGTAGGGAGGCCAGTGCTCAGCCAGCCTCCCATCACCGCAGCTGACCACCTGCCTATTTTGCTCGTTGCAGGAACTGGCCGCTTCTGACCGTGCCCGGCGGCAGGCCCAGCAGGAGAGGGATGAGATGGCAGATGAGGTGGCCAACGGCAGCCTTAGCAAGTGAGTGGCCCATGGCAATGTGGGGCAGGGCGCCCTCTTCTGGCCATCCTGCCCTCTCACCTCCCGAGACCTTGCCCTGCCTGTTCTCCCTAGAGCTGCCATTCTTGATGAGAAACGTCAGCTGGAGGGGCGCCTGGGGCAAATGGAAGAGGAGCTGGAGGAGGAGCAAAGCAATGCAGAGCTGCTCAATGACCGCTACCGAAAGCTGCTCTTGCAGGTGAGCACAGCTGGATCACCCCCTGCCAGTCTGAGGCCCCACTGACCTGGGACCATAACACCTTCAATCCTCTTTTTCAATCCACATAGGAAAAGGGAATATTTGAGTTGGGTTTTGAAGGTTGAATGGGAATTCTCTAGGTGGGGGAGGAATAGATGCATTCATTCTGTTGTGCTTCTGAGGCTTCCTGAAGGCTGGATCCAGGGAGCATGATGCTGGTAATATAGGTTTCATTCCAAGGCCTCTTCTCCTGGCTTGTAAGTGGTGACTTATAGGTGGCCATCATCTCATCCTGCAGTCACTGGGCTCAACTTTCTGTGCATGTGGGGGGAGCAAGAGAGAGCAAGCTATCTGATATCTCCTTATAAGGGCACTAATGCCATCATGGGGGCCCCACCCTCTTATCCTCATCTAGTCCTAATTACCTCCCAAAGGCCCCATTTCCAGATACACACTGGGGGTTAGGACTTCATATGAATTTGTGGGGCAACAAACATTCAGTCTATAATACACCAGTTCCCCAGGAAGCTAGCCTGGTGATCTCAAAAGCATTAAGAAGCCAACCTGGAAAGGATCCCAACTGGCCCCAAATGGAGCAGCTTGAGCTTCAACCAGGGTCATAATTACAACTGATTTAAATCCATCAAATCTGTTTAAACCCTCAAGTACACAATGACATTAAAAAAAATACTAATTAGTCACTGTATTAGCTGCCTGAGGCTGCTGCAACCAATCGCCACAAACTGGGTGGCTTAAAAAGACAGTAACTTGTTCTCTCACAGTTCTGGAGGTCAGAGGTCCAAAATCAAGGTGTCGTCAGGTTCGTTCTTTCTGAGGGAATGTCTCTTCCAGGCCTCTCTCCTGGTTGCTTGTCAGCAACCCGTGCCTCGTAGATCCATCAGCCTGGTCTCTGCCTCTGCCTCACATGACCTTCCCTGTGTCTTCTCTGGGTGTCTGTGCCTCCTTCCCTTCTTCCAAAGACACCAGTCATATTGGATCTAGTGCGAGGCCGTTCAGTTGCTAAGTCACGTCTGACTCTGCGACACCATGGACTTGAGCCCGCCATCCTCCTCTGTCCATGGGATTCTCCAGGCAAGAATACTGGAGTGGGTTGCCATTTCCATCTCCAGGGGATCTTCCTGACCCAGGGTTCAAACCTGCATCTCCTGCACTGGCAAGTGGGTTCTTTACCACTGAGCGACGAGGGAAGCCCATTGGATTTAGGGCCCACCCCAATCCAGCGTGGGCTTCCCAGGTGGCTCAGTGGTAAAGAACCCACTTGCCAGTGCAGGAGACGCAGTAAACTCCTGGTGGGCTATAGTCCATGGGGTCACAAAGGGTCAGACACAACTGAGCGGCTAACACACTTCAGAAAGGATGGAGGAGGAAACTCTGTAGATTAAAAGAGACTTAAAAATCATGCACAAAAAAATTTTAATGGTGGCTCGGATCGGACCCCTGGTTGGGAAAATAAGATCCCACAAGCTGCACAGCACATCCAAAAAAAAGAAAAATGTCAGGATGACATGTTGTTTGGGGTGAAAGGAAGAGGTTGTTAGTAGAGTGGATGCATGAAGTTCTATTTTCTGACCTGGGCAGGGGTGACAATGATGTTTGGTTTTTATTAACCTATACTGGAGTGGGTTGTCATTCCCTTGCCCAAGGGATCTTCCCAACCCAGGGATCAAACCTAGGCCTCCTTCATTGCAGGCAGATTCTTTGCCACCTGAGCCACCAGGGAAGCCCAACCTATTAAGCCATATAGTTGATCTGTTTTTTGCTTTTTCTGTCTCACGGTTTTGTTTTCCAATAAAAGGTTAAAAAAAATAGCATATGCTAATCACCAAGTCGGTCTCTTCCTGTGAGGGTGAAATGAAGTAAAGTATGAATCAGACTGCATCTGACTCATTTCAGTGTCCCCAGCATAGGATCTCACTCGGAGTACGAGATGAATAAATAAACAGGCACTATTATTAGGGGTGTGGTTACACATTAGCAATATAGTAGCTCCTGTTAATTGAGCCTGCATTTCTCAAAACGATCCTGCATATCATTCTATCAAAACCACCTGAGGTGCTTGTTGAAGATGCGTATCATTCTGTCAAAACCACCTGAGGTGCTTGGATTCATGGACCTCATTCCAGACTTGCTGAATGAGAATCTCTGGAGGGTGGGATCCTGTGGTCCATTTTTTTTTTCTTTTTTTTTCCACAAGCTCTCTGGATGAGCCTGGTGCAAACAAAAATGTGATAACCCTTGGAATAGACTCCTTCACAGTCAAAGATAGAATTGACAGCATTTAAACAAGGCTGTGATAGTCATCTGGACTTGTTTATTTATTGGGCTGAATTGTACAGCATGTGGAACCTCAGTTACCCAATCAGGGATCGAACCCGAGCCCCCTGCATTAGAAGCTCAGAGTCCTAACCACTGGACCACCACTCTCCTCTTGTGGTCTTATTAAAATAGCAAAAACCTATCCGAAAGGTTAAAACCCAGAGCTGGCACTGCTGTTGGCTGATAAGCCAATCAAGGAAAAGTACCTTTATTGAGTGTTTATTATGTGCCAGGCTCTGTGCTATGCACTTAACAAGCATCAGCTCATTTAGTTATGGGGGGTCCTGGGATTTACCGCCCACCTTCCCCCTGAGACTCCACCATGATAGTCCTGCCTTCCCCACTGCTACAGGTAGAATCACTGACCACAGAACTGTCAGCTGAGCGCAGTTTCTCAGCTAAGGCAGAGAGTGGGCGGCAGCAGCTGGAGCGGCAGGTCCAGGAGCTCCGGGAACGCCTGGGTGAGGAAGACGCTGGGGCCCGAGCCCGCCAGAAGATGATCATCGCTGCCCTTGAGTCTAAGTTGGCCCAGGCTGAGGAGCAGCTGGAGCAGGAGAGCAGGTAAGTGGGAAGGGAGGGCACAGCTGGAGGGCAACCCTCACATTCTGAGCAATGAGACAAAGGGGAGCTGTGTTACAAGCACCTGGTTTAGAAACATCCAAAAGGGATCATAATATTAATGGTTGATGGTTTCCTGTATCATTTAGGATGCTCTGTGCTGCAAGTAACTGCATTCCCACTATATAGTTTAGGCAGTAACTTAGCAGTTAGCTATAGCTGCATGACATGTGTTAGTCACTCAGTCATGTCCAACTCTTTGCGGCCCCATGAACTGTAGCCCATCAGGCTTCTCTGCCCATGGAGTTCTCCAAGCAAGAATACTGGAGTGGGCTGCCATTTCCTTCTCTAAGGGATCTTCCTGACCCAGGGATCGAATCTTGGTCTCCTGCGTTGCAGGCAGATTCTCTACCATCTGAGCCACAAAGGAAGCCCCATATGCAGGGAAGCTGCCTAACAAATCACCTTAAAGTTTCAGTGACTTAAAACAGCAATCATTTATTATTGTTCATGAGTCTTTGGAATGGCTGGTAGGTTCTGCTGATCTGGGTTTGGTGAGCCTCACTCACGCATCTTTGCTCAGCTGAAAGTCAGCTAGATGGATTTGCTGATCTTGGCTGGGCTCTCACATGTCTACAGCCTTGCCTGGGACAATTCGGCTAACTTGTCTCTGCTCTAGGCCAACCCAGGCTTGTTCATATGACAGAGTGAAGGTTCCAAGAGAGAAAGTTTCTTAGGGCCTAGACTTGGAACTGGTACAATGTCACTTCTGCCATATCCTGTCAAGCAAGCCACGTGGCCAGCTCAGACATAGCACCACTCATTGCTAGGGGCCCCATCACATGGACTTCACCCTAGTATGATGGTCCATGTAGGAGAGAATGGATGAGCATCAGGATAGGGAAATTCAGGAGGCAGGAGGTAAGGATGGTGCCAGGTATCTGACCTGCAGATCTAGGTGGATCATGCAGAACTAGGAGGAGGAGCAGGTTTGGGAGAAGGCATTGAGCCCAGTGCAGGATGTACAGGGTCTAGTGGGCAGCCGAGGCTGGGGGCTGAAACAGGCTAGAGCTCAGAAGACAGATTTAGTGGACACCAGGCTGTTGATGGTTGTAGAAACCTGGGGCACAGCTGAGTGTGTCCAAAGAAAAGTGTGTGAGTGAGAAAGGAAGACAGCAGAGATGGTTAAGGATGGAGTTTGGGGCTCCCAGAGTGTTCTACAAACACAAAGACCTTGAAAAGGAAATTGAGAGAAGAGAGGGAGAAAGAAAATTCCAGGCCAGGCAGAAGGGAGGTTAGGTGGCAGATGATAAGTCCTGAACCCCTGAGGGCTGGGGCTGTGAGGCTAAGGAGGGCGCAGGGTAGAGTCCAGGGGGTAGTGGGACAAGGTTTGGGTACTGACAGGCCGGGGGTGGGGCAAAGGAGAGAAAATGGGTGAGGATGGTGCCTGGCAGTCTGATTTGGAGACTTGGGGTCCGTGGGTCAGTTCCACTGACCCCAAGGATACAGTAGAACATAAGAGACCTAGTGGGATGTGGAAAACTGGTGTAGTCATGGAGACACTTTTAGGAACATCAAGCATCTTAGCTGAAATTAAGGACTAGGTGCCCGGGTGGTAGCCTGGTACAACCAGGCCTCAGTAGACTGTGAGAGCCAGCCGTGGGTGGGTGGGAAGGTGGGCAGAGGCCACTCCGAGAACAGGCAGCTGCTGGACGAGGCTTGGCAGGGGTAGAAACCCAGGTGAGCAACTCTTTTGATTCTCTCCTTTGTGCCTCTTCTCAGGGAGCGCATCCTCTCCGGCAAGCTGGTGCGGAGGGCTGAGAAGAGGCTGAAAGAGGTGGTGCTCCAGGTGGAGGAGGAGCGGCGGGTGGCTGACCAGCTCCGGGACCAGGTGAGCAGCTGATGTCATGGAGGAGCAGTGGAGGTGGCGGGGGGAACCGCTGACTGGGAAGCAGCCCGCTACATCTCTAGAGGTACTGAGCTCCCATCACAAGAGGTGGCGTGTGGGTGCCGGACTAAAGCCGCGTGCAGAGGACGTCCTGGGCCTCGGAGAGTCAGCGGAGAGCCTGAATCAGTGACTTTGTGATCTGTAAACTCTGGAATCTAGGAAGAGCCCTGGTGGGGAGCTGAGACAGCTAATGAGAGGGAAGAAGTTAAATCCTACCCGGAGGCTAGGCCACAGCTTAAATAATAAAGTGGTGTTTATTGAGAGCTTTCTTTAGCCAGTGCTAAAGACCTAACATGTAGTAACACTTAAGTCTAATCAGAACTCAAGAGGTAGGTACTATTATTTTCCCTCTTATTCATGTCAGAAAACTGAAGTAACTTGCTCACAATTATTTATTTAGTAAGAGATGGAGCCAGAGTTCGACCTTCAGCACTTTGGCTGCATATCTGTGCCCTTAATTATTTATTGATCAGTAAATGTGTCCCATATACTGTGCTCCCTACTTAAACAAAAAGACAGCATGCTTGCATTCTCTCATCAGCTCCATTTCACAGGTGAGAAAGTGGAAACTTTAGAAGGGGGTATAATCCAAAGTCACACAATTAATAAAGACAGTCTGGATCAGATCCTCCTAGACCCTCTTGCCAGCCTCCACCCTAGGCTCAAATGTGACTGACTGTTTGCTGTGCCCTTAAAAGCTCAGCTGTGTTTTATTCGCCAATTATTTCACAAAACAATTGTTGAGCACCTGCTCAACCTGCGTGCCAGGCACTGTGCAAAGCATTGGAGATATGGCTGTGAACGAGAATGTCCCTGTTCTCATGAAGTTCACATTTTCAACACAGGAAGAGGAAGACACCACCATAAACCTATAAACAGGCGAAGATAATTCTAGATTGTGAAAGGGGTTATGAAGAAAAAAGAGAATAGAGAGGGGGACACAGAGGACTGGAGAATCCTCCCTAGATTGGGAGGGAGGTGGTCCGGAAGACCTTTCTAAGGAAGCGACATTTGAATTGATACTGAAGGGTGAGAAAGAGCCAGGAAGAGGGAATAAGCAGGTGCAAAGACCGTGGTCTATGGAAATCAGCTCAGTGAGTCCCAAGCAAAGAAGCAGAGCAGAATAACTTGAAAGAAGAATGGGGTTAAGGGGCGTTGAGTGATACATGAGGTTAGAGAAGTTGGCGGGAGGCAGATTATGTGTGTCCTGTCCTTGGAGAGAGAGATGGCGGGGTCTGGGGGAGGGTCTCACTACAGATGGCCTGATGCATGTGTTTATGGGAAGACGACCATGCAAGGGCCTGGTACTCCAGGGTGAGGTGCTGGCTGGGACCTTGTCCCGGGGCACTGAAGAACCATGGGAGGACCTTGAGCAGGGCAGAGGCAGGGTCAGATCTGAGCATAGAGAGACCCCTCTGAGGCCGAATGGTGGGTGGTCTCGCATTTGAGCCTGACCTGGAGGCTGTGAGAGGATCTAGGAGAGCAGAACAAAAGTGTGAAGAGAAGGCAGGGCGTGTGACAGTCAGGATAGAGGAGGGATGGAGATGTGGGGAGCTCTATGACCTAACTCCCCGGCTCCCGCAAAAGCTGGAGAAGGGCAACCTTCGAGTGAAGCAGCTGAAGCGGCAGCTGGAAGAGGCCGAGGAGGAGGCTTCCCGGGCCCAGGCGGTCCGCAGGAGACTGCAACACGAGCTGGAGGATGTCACAGAGGCCTCCGAGTCCATGAACCGGGAGCTGAACACACTGAGGAACCGGCTCCGGTAAGGCCACCCGGTGCACGCGCAACCTCTCTGCATAAACCCCCAGCTCCCCCGTCTTCGCTCTGTGGCCTCCTCCCCGTTTTATTCTGTTTCTCCGTATCCCCCCGCCTCTCACTTTTCTCTTTCCCCTCCTCCGGTAACTGCCTCCTGGTCTCTCCTCTCCCCACCAGGCGCGGACCCCTCACCTTCACCACCCGCACGGTGCGCCAGGTCTTCCGGCTGGAGGAGGGCGTGGCGTCCGACGAGGAGGCGGCGGCGGAGGAGGCGGAGCCGGGGTCCGGGCCGCCGCCCCCGGAGCCCGAAGGGTCCGCTGTGGCCCCACCGCAGTGACCCTACCCTGCCCCCAGCCGCCGGGCCCTCCCTCCTTGGCCCACCCCCGCCAGGTGCCTGTCCTGACAACCGCCCTCTGGCTTCTTGCACTTTGGAAGTACCGCCTTCCGGCATGACAGCACTTATCCAGCCCACGCCGGGAGTCCTGGGAGGCTTCCCCGTGAACCCCTAAACAGAGGAGCGGGCAAGCAGGGATCGCGGACTGGGGCGATCTCAC
Organism: Oreotragus oreotragus; assembly: GCA_006410675.1. Lineage (NCBI taxonomy): Eukaryota > Metazoa > Chordata > Mammalia > Artiodactyla > Bovidae > Oreotragus > Oreotragus oreotragus. Next base: position 5,490 of record SJYX01019712.1, on the reverse strand, counting down.
TTGGGAGAAATTCGGGTGTGGTCGGCAAGCTGGGTTCCCACCCAGTTCCAAATCCTTCCTTCGGTTATGAATGATCTTTGTTGGGAAGGGAGTTTCCCTCTCCCTGCTCCTTCCCCTCCTCCCACCCCCTCCCTTTTTCCCTCTCCCTGTCTCTCCACTTAGCCACCGACCCCAGAACTTATGAGCAACAGCACCCTGAACTCCAGGCGGCCCTCAGCCTTTGACCTTTGCAGAAGGGCAGGATAAGGGGACCTCACACATCCCTCCTCCCCTCAGGTTCCCTCCCGTTGCTCTTGTGTGATCACAGTTCAGCTGGAGTTTCCCATGGGGGCTGGAGGAGGCCCCATACCCTCCCAGCCTTCAAACTGTGGCAGAAATAAACTCCAACCCCGACTGGACCCTGAGGGCTATGTGTGTTCCTCCAGGGGTAGGGAGACAGGACGGGCAAGGGGCGGTGATGCGTTGGGGGATAGTCGGTTAGTTGGTTCTAATTCAGCAGGTCGGTGTCGGGGACCTCCCGCTTACCCAGCATTTAATGTGGAAGAAATCATTCCCCTCTCATCCGGCCTCCCTCCGAGGTATCCCCTCCATTATACTGATGGGAAAACTGAGGCTCAGAGCTGCAGGGTCCCTGGCTTCACACCTCCCAGTCAGAGAGTGGTAGGAGGGGGAGCTGCCCTCTAGCTGACCCTCAAATCTTTCAAAGCAATGACAGTAGTGACTGTTGAGCTGTTTGTTGAATACTATTTACTGAGTTGTGCTAAATTTGGGACATTAGTCTCAACCCGTAGATGTAGAGATTTCATTGTTTTCCAGTGTCTAGAACACTGCCTGGTGTAGTTAACCTTTTTGTATTTGCTGAATGACTAGATCACCCCCTCCTTTTTATATTGGTTAAATGAATAGAGCACCCTCTCCACTTTCTGAGTGGTGGAAACAAGCTCAGAGAGGTTAAGAGACTTGCCCAAGGACAAACAGCTATTAAGAAATAGAACCCAGTCTGGCTTCAGAGTGGGTAACCCCTGAGCCCACACTGGGGACCCAGGTCCATCCCTTTTCTGGAGACTAGAAACCTTCATCTATGAGCTCACATGTCATATGACTTTCTAATTAGGGCTATCAATTCAATTCAGTTGCTCAGTCTTATCCGACTTTGCAACCCCATGGACTGCAGCATGCCAGGCCTCCCTGTCCATCACCAACTCCCGGAATTTACTCAAACTCCTGTCCATTGAGCCCGTGATGCCATCCAACCATCTCATGGATCCCCATTTTTACCGTCAGGGGAACTGAGATAGATACTTGCTCTCTCCCAAATCACAAGGTGAGAGCCAGCGATGAGGGGCATGTCTGCACCCTCAAAGTGCATGCCCTTGCCATTTTAATCCAACCCCTGCTCTTGAAGACCCAACCCTTAGGTCTGCCCCCAAAGCCCCCTTCAGGAGACCTTCTCTGCAGACAAGGAGGATGAAACTTTTAAATGAAAAGGAAACTTTTATTTTGGTGGGGAGTGACAGGG